>JANJGN010001396.1:0-5000 GCA_026770705.1 Isurus oxyrinchus | reverse complement strand
CCTGGAGAGGGAGCGTGTTACATTGCCTACTGTTAGGCTGTAAGAAAGTGCTCACAGTTTCCTACTGTGCTGTCTGGGCCTGTGATTGTTCTAGGACCTGGGGCCTGAGTCTGGGTGTCTGCTGCTATCTGTTTGGCCTTGCTGGCGTTGGCAGATGTGGAAGTGTGGGTGGGGACTGGAAGAGAATGTAGGCCCAAACTGGTTTAACCGGAAGGGCTGCCTGGTTCTCTGAACTGTGTTACTGTCCTCGAGCAAGCTGGTTTCACATTGAGTTACCTGTTTGGGAGCGGCTTTCCACTGGGGTATTGCTCACACGAAGGGAGGAGGCTAACGCTTCAAAGATCGCTTTGTGGCTGCAACTTCAACCAGGCCTACAGGGGTCAAAGTTCAGTTGATTTCTAAGCAAAGGCACCCAAGAGAGAATTACAGACTGGAATCTAATCAAAGGGTTCGGGTTGGTTTATATACAGAATAACAGATACCCAGGAGTGAGTTACAGACTGGAATCTAATCGAGGGGTTCAGGGGGTTTATATACAGAATAACAGATACCCAGGAGTGAGTTACAGACTGGAATCTAATCGAGGGGTTCAGGGGGGTTTATATATAGAGTAACAGATACCCGGGAGTGAGTTACAGACTGGAATCTAATCGAGGGGTTCGGGGTGGTTTATATATAGAATAACAGATACCCAGGAGTGAGTTACAGACTGGAATCTAATCGAGGGGTTCAGGGGGGTTTATATATAGAATAACAGATACCTGGGAGTGAGTTACAGACTGGAATCTAATAGAGGGGTTCGGGGTGGTTTATATATAGAATAACAGATACCCAGGAGTGAGTTACAGACTGGAATCTAATCGAGGGGTTCGGGGTGGTTTATACATAGAATAACAGATACCCGGGAGTGAGTTACAGACTGGAATCTAATCGAGGGGTTTGTGGTGTTTATATATAGAATAACAGATACCCGGGAGTGAGTTACAGACTGGAATCTAATCGAGGGGTTCAGGGGGGTTTATATATAGAATAACAGATACCTGGGAGTGAGTTACAGACTGGAATCTAATAGAGGGGTTCGGGGTGGTTTATATATAGAATAACAGATACCCAGGAGTGAGTTACAGACTGGAATCTAATCGAGGGGTTCGGGGTGGTTTATACATAGAATAACAGATACCCGGGAGTGAGTTACAGACTGGAATCTAATCGAGGGGTTTGTGGTGTTTATATATAGAATAACAGATACCCGGGAGTGAGTTACAGGCTGGAATCTAATCGAGGGGTTCAGGTGGTTTATATATAGAATAACAGATACCCGGGAGTGAGTTACAGACTGGAATCTAATCGAGGGGTTCAGGGGGTTTATACATAGAATAACAGATACCCGGGAGTGAGTTACAGACTGGAATCTAATCGAGGGGTTCAGGGGGGTTTATATATAGAGTAACAGATACCCGGGAGTGAGTTACAGACTGGAATCTAATCGAGGTGTTCGGGTGGTTTATATATAGAATAACAGATACCCGGGAGTGAGTTACAGACTGGAATCTAATCGAGGGGTTCAGGGGGGTTTATATATAGAGTAACAGATACCCGGGAGTGAGTTACAGACTGGAATCTAATCGAGGGGTTCAGGGGGGTTTATATATAGAATAACAGATACCCAGGAGTGAGTTACAGACTGGAATCTAATCAAAGGGTTCGGGGTGGTTTATATATAGAATAACAGATACCCGGGAGTGAGTTACAGACTGGAATCTAATCGAGGGGTTCGGGGTGGTTTATATATAGAATAACAGATACCCGGGAGTGAGTTACAGACTGGAATCTAATCGAGGGGTTCGGGTGGTTTATATATAGAATAACAGATACCCGGGAGTGAGTTACAGACTGGAATCTAATCAAAGGGTTCGGGGTGGTTTATACATAGAATAACAGATACCCGGGAGTGAGTTACAGACTGGAATCTAATCGAGGGGTTCGGGTGGTTTATATATAGAATAACAGATACCCGGGAGTGACTTAAAGACTGGAATCTAATCGAGGGGTTCGGGGCGATTTATATATAGAACAACAGATACCTGGGAGTGAGTTACAGACTGGAATCTAATCAAAGGGTTCGGGGGGTTTATATATAGAATAACAGATACCCGGGAGTGAGTTACAGACTGGAATCTAATCGAGGGGTTCAGGGGGGTTTATATATAGAACAACAGATACCCGGGAGTGAGTTACAGACTGGAATCTAATCGAGGGGTTTGGGGGGTTTGTATACAGAATAACAGATACCCGGGAGTGAGTTACAGACTGGAATCTAATCGAGGGATTCGGGGGGCTTTATATATAGAATAACAGATACCCAGGAGTGAGTTACAGGCTGGAATCTAATCGAGGGGTTCGGGTTGGTTTATATACAGAATAACAGATACCCAGGAGAGAGTTACAGACTGGAATCTAATCAAGGGGTTCAGGGGGTTTATATATAGAATAACAGATACCCGGGCGTGCGTTACAGACTGGAATCTAATTGAGGGGTTCGGGGTGGTTTATATATAGAATAGCAGATACCCAGGAGTGAATTAAAGACTGGAATCTAATCAAGGGGTTCGGACTGATTTATATATAGAATAACAGATACCCGGGAGTGAGTTACAGACTGGAATCTAATCGAGGGGTTCGGGGTAGTTTATATATAGAATAACAGATACCCAGGAGTGAGTTACAGACTGGAATCTAATCGAGGGGTTAGGGTGGATGATGATGATGATTTGTTTGGGTACAGTCTGTTGTTCTTTGAGCTGACTGTTTGGGTACAGTCTGTTGTTCTTTGAGCTGACTGTTTGGGTACAGTCTGTTGTTCTTTGAGCTGACTGTTTGGGTATAGTCTGTTGTTCTTTGAGCTGACTGTTTGTGTACAGTCTGTTGTTCTTTGAGCTGACTGTTTGGGTACAGTCTGTTGTTCTTTGAGCTGACTGTTTGGGTACAGTCTGTTGTTCTTTGAGCTGACTGGGTACAGTCTGTTGTTCTTTGAGCTGACTGTTTGGGTACAGTCTGTTGTTCTTTGAGCTGACTGGGTACAGTCTGTTGTTCTTTGAGCTGACTGTTTGGGTACAGTCTGTTGTTCTTTGAGCTGACTGGGTACAGTCTGTTGTTCTTTGAGCTGACTGGGTACAGTCTGTTGTTCTTTGAGCTGACTGTTTGGGTACAGTCTGTTGTTCTTTGAGCTGACTGGGTACAGTATGTTGTTCTTTGAGCTGACTGTTTGGGTACAGTCTGTTGTTCTTTGAGCTGACTGGGTACAGTCTGTTGTTCTTTGAGCTGACTGTTTGGGTACAGTCTGTTGTTCTTTGAGCTGACTGTTTGGGTACAGTCTGTTGTTCTTTGAGCTGACTGGGTACAGTCTGTTGTTCTTTGAGCTGACTGTTTGGGTACAGTCTGTTGTTCTTTGAGCTGACTGTTTGGGTACAGTCTGTTGTTCTTTGAGCTGACTGGGTACAGTCTGTTGTTCTTTGAGCTGACTGTTTGGGTACAGTCTGTTGTTCTTTGAGCTGACTGTTTGGGTACAGTCTGTTGTTCTTTGAGCTGACTGTTTGGGTACAGTCTGTTGTTCTTTGAGCTGACTGTTTGGGTACAGTCTGTTGTTCTTTGAGCTGACTGGGTACAGTCTGTTGTTCTTTGAGCTGACTGTTTGGGTACAGTCTGTTGTTCTTTGAGCTGACTGTTTGGGTACAGTCTGTTGTTCTTTGAGCTGACTGTTTGGGTACAGTCTGTTGTTCTTTGAGCTGACTGTTTGGGTACAGTCTGTTGTTCTTTGAGCTGACTGTTTGGGTACAGTCTGTTGTTCTTTGAGCTGACTGTTTGGGTACAGTCTGTTGTTCTTTGAGCTGACTGATTTTTTTCCTGTCTTCAGGCTTTGCATTCCCTGACTGGGCCTACAAGCCGGAATCGAGTCCCGGATCCCGACAGATCCAGCTCTGGCACTTTATCCTGGAACTTCTCCGCAAGGAGGAATATCACGATGTCATCGCCTGGCAGGGAGACTACGGGGAGTTTGTCATCAAGGACCCGGACGAGGTGGCCAGACTGTGGGGCGTCCGGAAGTGTAAACCCCAGATGAACTACGACAAGCTGAGCCGGGCCCTGCGGTGAGTCCACGCTGCGGGTTAGCGCTGAGCGAGAAATCCTCGGCTCGCCCTGTGCTGCCATACCTTCGCCTTTCCCAGAGCGGCATTACGCCCCCCTCACACACATGACAAAAACTTGCATTTATATAGCACCTCCAATGTAACCAACCCTGAGCCAACTGAGGAGAGGTTAGGACAGGTGCCCAAAGCTTCGGTCGAAGAGGTCGGTTTTAAGGAGCGTCTTAAAGGAGCAGAGAAAGAGGTGCCGAGGTTTCTCGAGAGCTTGGGGTCCCAAGCTCGGCCGACAATGGTGGAGCGATGGGGAATCTTGGGTGGGGGGGTTGGTGGGGAGGTTGGGGGGGGGGGGGGGGGTGTCTCGGTCGCGTCAGTGGGCAAACAGAGGGGAACGCAGAGATGTCAGGACAGTTAGGGCTGGAGGAGGTGACAGAGATAGGGAGGGATGTAGGGGCTGGAGGAGGTGACAGAGATAGGGAGGGATGTAGGGGCTGGAGGAGGTTACAGAGATAGGGAGGTTGTAGGGGCTGGAGGAGGTTACAGAGATAGGGAGGGATGTAGGGGCTGGAGGAGGTTACAGAGATAGGGAGGGTTGTAGGGGCAGGAGGAGGTTACAGAGATAGGGAGGTTTGTAGGGCCTGGAGGAGGTTACAGAGATAGGGAGGTTTGTAGGGGCTGGAGGAGGTTACAGAGATAGGGAGGGTTGTAGGGGCTGGAGGAGGTTACAGAGATAGGGAGGGTTGTAGGGGCTGGAGGAGGTTACAGAGATAGGGAGGTTTGTAGGGCCTGGAGGAGGTTACAGAGATAGGGAGGGTTGTAGGGGCTGGAGGAGTTTACAGAGATAGGGAGGGTTGTAGG
>JANJGN010001395.1:0-147205 GCA_026770705.1 Isurus oxyrinchus | reverse complement strand
GTAGGAGATTACAGAGATAGGGAGGGGTGTAGTGATTGGAGCAGGTTCCAGATTTAGGGAGGGGTGTAGGGGATGGATGAGTTTACTGAGATAGGGAGGGTTGTAGGTTCTGGAGGAATTTACAGAGCTAGGTAGGCGTGTAGGGGCTTTAGGAGCTTACAGAGATTGGGAGGGGTGTAGTGGCTGGAGAAGGTTACAATGATAGGGGGGTGTAGGGGGCTGGAGGAGGTAACAGAGATAGGTAGAGGTGAAGAGGCTGGAGAAGGTTACAGAGATAGGGAGGGTTTTAGGGGCTGGAGGAGTTGACCGAGATAGGGAGTGTTTTGTAGATGCCGGAGGAGGTAACAGAGATAGGGATGGGTGTAGGGGCTGAAGGAGATTACAGAGATAGGGAGGGGTATAGGATCTGGAGGAGGTTACAGAAAGAGGGAGGTTTGTAGGGGCTGGAGGAGGTTACAGAGATAGGGAGGTTTGTAAGGAGTGGAGGAGGTTACATAGATGGTGAGGGGTATAGGGGCTGAAGGAGGTTACAGAGATAGTAGGGTTGTAGGGGCTGGAGGAGGTTACAGAGGCAGGGAGTGTTTTAGGTTCTGGAGGATGTGACAGAGATAGGGAGGCTTGCAGGGGCTGGAAGAGGTTACAGAGGCAGGGAGTGTTTTAGGTTCTGGAGGATGTGACAGAGATAGGGAGGCTTGTAGGGTCTGGACGAGGTTACAGAGATAGGGAGGGTTGTAGGTGCTGGAGAAGGTTACAGACATAGGGAGATTTGTAGGGGCTCGAGGTGATTACAGAGATCCGGAGGGTTGTAGTGAGTGGAGGAGGTTGCAGAGATAGGGAGCGTTGAAGGGAATGGAGGAGGTTACAGAGAGAGGGAGGGGTGCATATTCTGGGGGATGTTACAGAGATAGGGTGGATTGTAGGGGCTGGAGTTGACTCCAGAGACAGGTAGGTGTGTAGGGGCTTGAGGTAGTTAAAGAGATAGGGAGGCGTGTAGGTGGCTGGAGTTATTTACAGAGAGACGGAGGGGTGTAAGGGCCGGAGGAGTTTACAGGGATAGGGTGCTGTGTAGGTGCTGGAGTATTTTACAGATATAAGGAGGGGTGTAGGGGCTGGCGGAGGTTACAGAGATAGCGATGGTTGTAGGGGCTTGTTGAGGTTGTAGGGACTGGAGGGGGAAACAGATTTAGGGAGGGCTGTAGGGGCTGGAGGAGGCTACAGAGATAGGGAGGGTTGTAGAGTTTGGAGGAGGGTACAGAGATAGGAAGTTTTGTAGTGAGTGGAGAAGGTTACATAGATAGGGAGGGGTGTAGGTGGCTGGACATGGTTACAGAAATAGCAGGGTATGTAGGGGCTGGAGGAGGTTACTGAGATAGGGAGATTTGTAGGCGCTGGAGGAGGTTACCGAGTTCGATAGGGTTGTAGGAGCTCGTGGACGTTACAAAGATAAGGTGGGTTGTAGGGGCTGGAGGACGTAACAGAGATAGGGAGGGTTGTCATTGCTGGGAGAGCTTACTGCGATTGGGAGGATTGCAGGGCCTGGAGAAGGTTACAGAGATAGATAGGGTTATAGATGGGGTGTAGTGTCTGGAGGAGGTTAGAGAGATAGGGAGTGGTGTAGGGGCTTGAGGAGGTTACAGAGATAGTGAGGCTTGTAGGGGCTGGAGGAGGGTACAATGTTAGGAAGTTTTGTAGTGAGTGGAGAAGGTTACATAGATAGGGAGAGGTGTAGAGGCTGGCGGAGGTTACTGAGATCGGGAAGCGTGTAGGGGCTGCAGGAGTTTACAGAGATAGGGAGGGGTGTAGAGCCTGGAGGAGGTTACAGAGATAAGGAAGTGTGTAGGGGCTGGAGGAGTTTGCAGAGATTGGGAGGCGTGAAGGGGCTGGAGGAGGTTACAGAGATAGGGAGGGGTGTTGAGGCTGGAGGTAGTTACAGAGATAAGGAGGTGTGTAGGGGTTGGAGGAATTTGCAGAGATTGGGAGGCGTGGAGGAGTGGCTGGAGGAGGATACAGAGATAGGGAGCGTTGTAGGTGCTGGAGGAGGTTACAACTATATTGAATATTGTAGGGAGTTGAGGAGTTTTCAGAGATAGGGCAGGTTGTAGTGACTGGAGGATGTTACAGAGATGGGGGTGTGTAGCGTCTGGAGGAGGTTAGAGAGATAAGGAGTGGTGTAGGGATTGGAGGTGGTTAGACATGGGGAGGGGTTTAAGGGCTGGAGGAGGTTACAGAGATACGTAGGGTTGTATTTGGCTGGAGGAGGTTACAGAATTAGGGAGGGGTGTAGGGGCTGAAGGAGGTTACAGAGATAGGGAGGGGCGTAGGGGCTGGAGGAGGTTACAGAGATAGGGAGGGGTGTAGGGGCTGGAGGAGGTTACAGAATTAGGGAGGGGTGTATGGGCTGGAGGAGGTTACATAGATAGCGAGGGCTGCAGCTGCTGGAGGATGTTACAGAGATAGGGAAGGGTGTAGGGGCTGGAGGAGGTTACAGAGATAGGGAGTTTTGTAGGGGCTGGAGGAGGTTACAGAGATAGGGAGTTTTGTAGGGGCTGGAGCTGGTTTCACGGATAGGGAGGTTTTTTGACGTTGGAGGAGGTTATAGAGATAGGAAAGGGTGTCGGTACTGGAAGATGTTACAGAGATAGGGAAGGGTGTAGGTGCTGGAGGAGGTTACAGAGATAGGGACGGTTCTAGGTGCTGGAGGAGGTTACTGAGATAGGGAGTGTTTTAGTGAGTAGAGGAGGTTACAGAGATTGGGAGCTGTGTAGAGGCCGGTGGAGGTTCCAGAGATAGCGATGGCTGTAGGGGCTGGATGAGGTTACAGAGTTAGGGAGGTGTGTAGGGGCTGGAGGAGGTTGCAGAGTTAGGGAGGGTTGTAGGGGCTGGAGGATGTTACAGAGATAGGGAGGAGTGTAGAGGCTGGACGTGGTTACAAAGATAGGGAGGGTTGTAGGGGCTGGAGGAGGTTGCAGAGATAGGGAGGAGTGTAGAGGCTGGATGTGGTTACAAAGATAGGGAGGGTTGTAGGGGCTAGAGATGCTTACAGAGATAGGTAGGTTTGTAGGGGCTGGAGGAGGTTGCAGAGATAGGGAGGGGTGTAGGGGCTGGAGGAGGTTGCAGAGATAGGGAGGGGTGTAGGGGCTGGAGGAGGTTGCAGAGATAGGGAGGGGTGTAGGGGCTGGAGGAGGTTGCAGAGATAGGGAGGGGTGTAGGGGCTGGAGGAGGTTGCAGAGATAGGGAGGGATGTAGTGGCTGGAGCAGGTTACAGAGATAGGGAACGTTGTAGATGGTTGCAGGTGGTTACAGAAATAGGGAGGGATGTATTTGCTGGAGGAGGTTGCAGAGATCGGGAGGGGTGTAGGGGCTTGAGTAGATTAAAGAGATTGGGAGGGGTGGAGGGGCTGGATGAGTTTGCAGAGCTAGGGAGGGGTGTAGGGTCTGGAGGAATTTACAGAGATAGGTAGGCGTGTAGGGGCTGTAGGAGCTTACAGTGATTGGGAGGGGTGTAGGGCTGGAGGAGGTTACAGAGATAGGGAGGGGTGTAAGTGTAGGAGGCGGTTATAGAGATAGTGTGGTGTGTAGGTGCTGGAGGAGGTTACAGAGATATCGGAGGGTTATAGGGGCTGGGAGGTTAGAGGATTAGGGAGGGTTGCAGGTGCTGGAGGATGTGACAGAGATGGGGAGTGTTATAGAGGCTTGAGGAGGTTACAGAGATAGGGACGGATATTGTGACTGGAGGAGTTTACAATGATAGGGGGGTGTAGGGGGCTGGAGGAGGTAACAGAGATAGGTAGAGGTGAAGAGGCTGGAGTAGGTTACAGAGATAGGGAGGGTTTTAGGGGCTGGAGGAGTTGACCGAGATAGGGAGGGTTTTGTAAGGAGTGCAGGAGGTTAGATGGTGAGGGGTATAGGGGCTGGAGGAGGTTACAGAGATAGTAGGGTTGTAGGGGCTGGAGGAGGTTACAGAGGCAGGGAGTGTTTTAGGTTCTGGAGGATGTGACAGAGATAGGGAGGCTTGTAGGGGCTGGAGGAGGTTACAGAGATAGTAGGGTTGTAGGGGCTGGAGGAGGTTCCAGAGGCAGGGAGTGTTTTAGGTTCTGGAGGATGTGAGAGATAGGGAGGCTTGTAGGGGCTGGAGGAGGTTACAGAGATAGGGAGGGTTGTAGGGCTGGAGGAGGTTACAGAGGCAGGGAGTGTTTTAGGTTCTGGAGGATGTGAGAGATAGGGAGGGTTGTAGGTGCTGGAGGAGGTTACAGACATAGGGAAGTTTGTAGGGGCTCGAGGTGATTATAGAGATACGGAGGGTTGTAGTGAGTGGAGGAGGTTGCAGAGATAGGGAGCGTTGAACGGAGTGGAGGAGGTTACAGAGATAGGGAGGGGTGCATGTTCTGGGGGACGTTACAGAGATAGGGTGGATTGTAGGGGCTGGAGTTGACTCCAGAGACAGGTAGGTGTGTAGGGGCCTGAGGTAGTTAAAGAGATAGGGAGGAGTGTAGGTGGCTGGAGTTATTTACAGAGAGACGGAGCAGTGTAAGGGTCGGAGGAGTTTACAGGGATAGAGTGCGGTGTAGGTGCTGGAGTATGTTACACAGATACGGAGGGGCGTAGGGGCTGGCGGAGGTTACAGATATAGGGACGTTTTTTAGGGGCTGTGGGAAATTACAGAGATAGCGATGGTTGTAGGGGCTTGTTGAGGTTACAGATATAGGAGAGATGTAGGGACTGGAGGGGGAAACAGTTTTAGGGAGGGCTGGAGGGGCTGGAGGAGGTTACAGAGATAGGGAGGGATGTAGGGGCTGAAGGAGGTTACAGAGATAGGGAGGGATGTAGGGGCTGGAGGAGGTTACAGAGATAGGGAGGGATGTAGAGGCAGGAGGAGGTTACAGATAGGGAGGGATGTAGGGGTTGGAGGAGGTTACAGAGATAGGGAGGGTTGTAGGAGCTGGAGGAGGTTACAGAGATAGGGATGGGTGTAGGGGCTGGAGGAGGTTACAGAGATAGGGAGGGTTGTATTGGCTGGTGGAGGTTACAGAGATAGGGAGGGGTTTAGGGGCTGCAGGATTTTACAGAGATAGGGAGGGGTGTAGGGGCCGGAGGAGGTTACAGAGATAGGGAGGGTTGTAGGGGTTGGAGCAGGTTACAGAGTTAGGGAAGTGTGTAGGGGCTGAAGAAGGTTACAGAGATAGGGAGCGCTGTAGGGGCTGGAGGAGGTTACAAAGATAGGGGTGGGCGGAGGGGCTGGTGGATGTTACAGAGATAGGGAGGAATGAGAGGCTGGAGGGTGTTACAGAGATAGTGAGGGAGTTATAGTGATAATTAGCGGTGTTGGTCTGGAGGATGTTACAGATAGTGAGGGGTGTACGGGCATGAGGAGTTAAAAAGAGTTACGGAAGGGTGTAGGGGCTGGAGGAATTTACAGAGATAGGGAGGATTGTAGAGGCTGGAGGAGGTTACAGAGATAGGGTGGGGTGTAGTGATTGGAGGAGGTTACAGATTTAGGGAGGGGTGTAGGGGCTGGAGGAGTTGACAGTGATAGGGAGGGGTTTAGGGGGCTGGAGGATGTAACAGAGATAGGGAGGATTTTATGGACTGGAGGAGTTGACAGAGATAGGTAGGGGTGCAGGTGCCGGAGGAGGTTACAGAGATATGGATCGGTTTAAGGGCTGGAGTTGGTAACGGAAATAGGGATGGGTTTAGAGGGCTGGAGGAGGCGACAGATATCGGAAGGTTTGTAGGGGCTGGAGGAGGTTACAGACTTAGAGAGGTTTTTAATGAGTGGAACAGTTTACATTGATGGGGAGTGGTATAGTGGCTGGAGTTTACAGAGACTGGGAGGGGTGTAATGAGTGGAGCTGTTTACAGAGATTGGGAGGGTTGAAATGAGTGGAGGAGGATACAGAGATAGTGAGGGATTTAAGGGCTGGAGGAGGTTACAGAGATAGGGAGGTTTGTAGGGGCTGGAGGGTTTACAGTTATAGGGAGGTGTGTAGGGGCTGGAGGAGGTTACAGAGATAGGGAGGGGTGTAGCGGCCGGAGGAGTTTACAGACAAGGGGAGGTTTGTAGGGGCTCGAGGTGATTAGAGATACGGAGGGTTGTAGTGAGTGGAGGAGGTTACAGAGATATGGAGCGTTGAAGGGAGTGGAGGAGGTTACAGAGATAGGGAGGGGTGCATGGTCTGGAGGAGGTTACAGAGATCAGGAGGGGTGCATGGTCTGGAGGTGGCTCCAGAGATAGGGAGGGGTGTAGTTGCTTAAGGTCATTAAAGAGATAGGGAGGGGTGTAGGTTGCTGGTTATTTACAGAGAGACGGAGGGTTGTAAGGTCTGGAGGAGGTTACAGAGATAGGGAGATCTGTAGATGGATGGAGATGGTTTCAGAGATAGGGAGGTATGTAGGGGCTGGAAGAGTTTAGAGGGATAGAGAGGGGTTTGGGGGCTGAAGGCGGTTACAGAGATAGGGAAGGTTGTCGGTGCTGGAGGAGTTTACAGAGATAGGGAGGGGTGTAAGAGCCGGAGGAGTTTACAGGGATGGGGAGCGGTGTAGGTGCTGGAGAAGGTTACCGAGATAGGGAGGGGCGTAGGGGCTGGTGGAGTTTACAGAGATAGGGACGTTTTCTAGGGGCTGTGGGAGATTACAGAGATAGCAATGGCTATAGGGGCTGGATGAGGATACAGAGATAGGGAGGTGTGTAGGGACTGGGGGAGGTTACAGAGATAGGGAGGTGTGTAGAGGCTTGAGGAGGTTACAGAGATAGGGACGGATATAGTGACTGGAGGAGTTTACAGTGATGGGGGGGGTGTAGGGGGCTGGAGGAGGTAACAGAGATAGGTAGTGGTGATGAGGCTGGAGAAGGTTACAGAGATAGGGAGGGTTTTAGGGGCTGGAGGAGTTGACCGAGATAGGGAGGGTTGTAGATGCCGGAGGAGGTAACAGAGATAGGGATGGGTGTAGGGGCTGGAGGAGGTTACAGAGATAGGGAGGGGTGTAGGATCTGGACGAGGTTACAGAGAGAGGGAGGTTTGTAGGGGCTGGATGGGCTTACAGAGATAGGGAGGTTTGTAAGGAGTGGAGGAGGTTACATAGATGGTGAGGGGTATAGGGGCTGGAGGAGGTTACAGAGATAGTAGGGTTGTAGGGGCTGGAGGAGGTTACAGAGATAGGGAGGCTTGTAGGGGCTGGAGGAGGTTACAGAGATAGGGAGGCTTGTAGGGGCTGGAGGAGGTTACAGAGATAGGGAGGGTTGTAGGTGCTGGAGGACATTACAGACATAGGGAAGTTTGTAGGGGCTCGAGGTGATTATAGAGATACGGAGGGTTGTAGTGAGTGGAGGAGGTTGCAGAGATAGGGAGCATCGAAGGGAGTGGAGGAGGTTACAGAGATAGGGAGGGGTGCATGTTCTGGAGGAGGTTACAGAGATAGGGAGGGATGTAGGGGCTGAAGTAGTTTACAGAGATAGGGAGGGCTGAAGGTGCTGGAGGCGGTTAGAGAGATAGGGAGGTTTGTAGTGAGTGGAGGAGTTTACAATGATGGGGGGGTGTAGAGGGCTGGAGGAGGTAACAGAGATAGGTAGAGGTGAAGAGGCTGGAGAAGGTTACAGAGATAGGGAGGGTTTTAGGGGCTGGAGGACTTGACCGAGATAGGGAGGGTTGTAGATGCCGGAGGAGGTAACAGAGATAGGGATGGGTGTAGGGGCTGGAGGAAGTTACAGAGATAGGGAGGGGTGTAGGGTCGGGAAGAAGTTACAGAGAGAAGGAGGTTTGTAGTGGCTGGAGGGGCTTACAGAGATAGGGAGGTTTGTAAGGAGTGGAGGAGGTTACATAGATGGTGAGGGGTATAGGGGCTGGAGGAGGTTACAGAGATAGTAGGGTTATAGGGGCTGGAGGAGGTTACAGAGGCAGGGAGTAGTGTTGGGGTTGGAGGCGGATACAGAGATTGGGAGGTTCGTAGTTGTCTGGAGGTGGTTACAGAGATAGGGAGGAATGTAGGGGCTGGAGGCGGTTATAGAGATTGGGAGAGGAGTAGGCGGCTGGAGGATGCTAGAGGGGGTTACAGAGATCGGGAGGGTTCTAGGGGCTGGAGGGGTTTACAGAGATAGGAATTGTTGTAGGGGCTGGAGGAGGTTACAGAGATAGGGCGGGTTGTAGGGTTTGGGGGATGCAACAGAGATTGGAATGATAGTCGGTGCTGTCGTACATTACAGAGATAGGGAGGCTTGTAGGGGCTGGTGGAGGTTACAGAGATAGGGAGGGTTGTAGGTGCTGGAGGAGGTTACAGACATAGGGAAGTTTGTAGGGGCTCGAGGTGATTATAGAAATACGGAGGGTTGTAGTGAGTGGAGGAGGTTGCAGAGATAGGGAGCATCGAAGGGAGTGGAGGAGGTTACAGAGATAGGGAGGGATGCATGTTCTGGAGGAGGTTACAGAGATAGGGTGGATTGTAGGGGCTGGAGGTGACTCCAGAGACAGGTAGGTGTGTAGGGGCTTGAGGTAGTTAAAGAGATAGGGAGGGTTGTAAGTGGCTGGAGTTATTTACAGAGAGACGGAGGTGTTTAAGGGCCGGAGGAGTTTACAGGGATAGGGAGCGGTGTAGGTGCTGGAGTAGGTTACACAGATAAGAAGGTGCGTAGGGGCTGGCAGAGGTTACAGATATAGGGACGTTTTTTAGGGGCTGTGGGAGATTACAGAGATAGCGATGGTTGTAGGGGCTTGTTGAGGTTACAGAGATAGGCCAGATGTGGGGACTGGAGGGGGAAACAGATTTAGGCAGGGCTGTAGGGGCTGGAGGAGGTTACAGAGATAGGGAGGGTTGTAGGGGCTGGAGGAGGTTACAGAGATAGGGAGGGGTGTAGGGGCTGAAGGAGGTTACAGAGATAGGGATTGTTGTAGTGGCTGGGGTGGGTTACAGAGACCAGGAGGTCATAGTTTTTGGGGGATTTAACAGAGATTGGAATGTTTGTAGGTGCTGTAGTACGTCACAGAGATAGGGAGGGTTGTACGAGCTGGAGGAATTTACAGAGATAGGGAGGGTGGTAGGTGCTGGAGGAGGTTTACAGAGATAGGGAGGGTTGTAGGGTTTGGGGGATGTAACAGAGATAGAAATGTTTGTAGGTACTGTAGTACGTTTTAGGGGGCTGGAGGAGGTTACAGAGATAGGGAGTGGTGTTGGGGTTGGAGGTGGATACAGAGATTGGGAGGTTCGTAGTTATCTGGAGGTGGTTACAGAGATAAGGTGGAATGTAGGGGCTGGAGGCGGTTATCGAGATTGGGACAGGAGTAGGCGGCTGGAGGATGCTAGAGATAGGGAGGGCGGTCATGGTGGAGCAGGTTACAGAGATAGGGTGGGTTGCAGGGGCTGGATGAGGTTACAGAGATAGGGAAGGGTGTAGGGGCTGGAGGAGGTTACAGAGATAGGGAAGGTTGCAAAGGCTGGAGGGGGTTACAGAGTTAGGGAGGATTGTAGGGGCTGGAGGAGGTTACAGAAATAGGATGGCTTGTAGTGAGTGGATGAGGTTACAGATTTAGGGAGGAGAGTAGAGGCTGGAGGAGGTTAGAGAGATTGGGAGGGTTGTAGGCTTTGGGGGACATTACAGAGATAAAATGGTTTGTGGGGACTTTAGTACATTACAAAGATAGGGAGGGTTGTACGGGCTGGTGGTGTTTACAGTGTTTGTTGTAGGGCTGGAGGAGGTTACAGAGATAGGGAGGCTAGCAGTGAGTGGAGGAGGTTACATATATAGGGAGTGGTGTAGTGTCTGGAGGATGTTACAAAGATAGGGACGGGTGTAGGGGCTGGAGGTGGTTACAGAGATATCGGAGGGTTATAGGGGTTGGAGGAGGTTACAGATTTAGGGAGGAGGTTACAGAGTTAGGGAGGTTTATAATTAGTGGTGGAGGTTACTGAGATAGGGTGGGTTGAAGGGAGTAGAGGAGGTTAAAGAGATAGGGATGGGTGTAAAGGCTGGAGGAGGTTACAGAGATAGGGAGGTTAGTAGGGACTGGAGGGGGATACAGATTTAGGGAGGGCTGTAGTGGCTGGAGGAGGTTACAGAGATAGGGAAGGCTGAAGTTGCTGGAGGAGGTTAGAGAGATAGGGAGGGTTGTAGTGAGTGGAGGAGGATACTGAAATAGGGAGGGGTGTAAGGGCTGGAGGAGGTTACAGAGTTAGGGAGGAGTGTAGTGGCTGGAGGTGGTTACAGAGAGAGGGAGGGTTGTTTGGGCTGGAGGAGTTTACAGAGATAGGGTGGGTTGTGTGAATGGAGGAGGTTACAGAGATTGGGAGGGTTGAAGGGAGTGGAGGAGGTTACAGAGATAGTGAGGGATGTAAGGGCTGGAGGAGGTTTCAGAGATAGGGAAAGTTGTAGGGGCTGGAGGTGTTACAGAGATAGGGAGGGGTGTATGCGCTGGAGGAGTTTACAGAGATAGGAATTGTTGTTGGGGCTGGAGGAGGTTACAGAGATAGGGCGGGTTGTAGGGTTTGGGGGATGCAACAGAGATTGGAATGATTGTAGGTGCTGTAGTACATTACAGAGATAGGGAGGCTTGTAGGGGCTGGTGGAGGTTACAGAGATAGGGAGGGTTGTAGGTGCTGGAGGAGGTTACAGACATATGGAAGTTTGTAGGGGCTCGAGGTGATTATAGAGATACGGAGGGTTGTAATGAGGCTTGTAGGGGCTGGAGGAATTTACAGAGATAGGGAGGTTGGTAGGTCCTGGAGGAGATTAGAGAGTTAGGGAGGGGTCTAGGCACTGAAGGAGGTTACAGAGTTAGAGAGGGGTGCAGGGTCTTGAAGAGTTTACGGAGATAGGGATATTTGTATGGGCTGTAGTACTTTACAGAGATATGGAGAGTTGTAGGGACTGGAGGTGTTTACAGAAATAGGGAGGGTTGTAGGGGCTTGAGAAGGTTACAGAGATAGTGAGGCTTGTAGTGAGTGGAGGAGGTTACAGATTTAGGGAGGGGTGTTGTGGCTAGTGCAGGTTACAAAGATAGGGAGGGGTGTAGGTGCTGGAGATGGTTACAGAGATAGAGTGGGTTGTAGGGGCTGGAGGATATTACAGAGATAGGGAGGTTTGTAGTTGCTGGATGAGGTTACAGATTTAGGGAGGAGAGTAGCGGCTGGAGGAGGTTAAAGATATTGGGAGGCATGTAGGCTTTGGGGGATGTTACAGAGATAAGAAGTTTTCTGGGGACTTTAGTACATTACAGAGATAGGGAGGGTTGTACGGGCTGGTGGTGTTTACAGTTTTTGTTGTAGGGCTGGAGGAGGTTACAGAGATAGGGAGGCTAGTAGTGAGTGGAGGAGGTTACAGAGATAGGGAGTGGTGTAGTGTCTGGAGAATGTTACAAAGATAGGGACGGATGTAGGGACTGGAGATGGTTACAGAGATAGGGATGGTTGTAGGGTTTAGAGGAGGTTACAGATTTAGGGAGGAGATTACAGAGTTAGGGAGGTTTATAATTAGTGGTGGAGATTACTGAGATAGGGTGGGTTGAAGGGAGTAGAGGAGGTTAAAGAGTTAGGGATGGGTGTAGGGGCTGGAGGAGGTTACAGAGATAGGGAGGGTAGTAGGGACTTGAGGGGGATACAGATTTAGGGAGGGCTGTAGGAGCTGGAGGAGGTTACAGTGATAGGGAGGGTTGTAGTGAGTGAAGGAGGATACTGAAATAGGGAGGAGTGTAAGGGCTGGAGGAGGTTACAGAGAGAGGGAGGGTTGTATGGGCTGGAGGAGTTTACAGAGATAGGGAGGGTTGTAGTGAATGGAGGAGGTTACAGAGGTAGGGTTGAAGGGGCTGGAGGAGGTTACAGAGATAGTGAGGGATGTAAGGGCTGGAGGAGGTTTCAGAAATAGTGAGGGATGTAAGGGCTGGAGGAGGTTTCAGAAATAGGGAAAGTTGTAGGGTCTGGAGGAGGTTACAGAGATAGGGAGGTTTGAAGGGGCTGGAGGAGGTTACAGAGGTTACAGGCTTTGGGGGATGTTACCGAGATAAGAAGGTTTGTGGGGACTTTAGTATATTACAGAGATAGGGAGGGTTGTACGGGCTGGTGGTGTTTACAGTGTTTGGAGTGTTGTAGGGCTAGAGGAGTTTACAGAGATAGGGAGGGTTGTAGGGTTTGGGGGATGCAAAAGAGATTGGAATGTTTGTAGGTGCTGTAGTATGTTACAGAGACAGGGAGGATTGTAGGGGCTGGAGGAATTTACAGAGATAGGGAGGTTGGTAGGTGCTGGAGGAGGTTACAGAGTTAGGGAGGGGTCTAGGCACTGGAGGAGGTTACAGAGTTAGAGAGGGGTGTAGGGTCTTGAGGAGTTTACGGAGAGAGGGATATTTGTACGGGCTGTAGTACTTTACAGAGATATAGAGAGTTGTAGGGACTGGAGGTGTTTACAGAAATAGGGAGGGTTGTAGGGTCTCGAGGAGGTTGCAGAGAAATTGAGGCTTGTAGTGAGTGGAGGAGGTTACAGATTTAGGGAGGGGTGTTGTGGCTAGAGCAGGTTACAAAGATAGGGAGGGGTGTAGGCGCTGGAGATGGTTAGAGAGATAGAGTGGGTTGTAGGAGCTGGAGGATGTTACAGAGATAGGGAGGTTTGTAGTTGCTGGAGGAGGTTACAGAGATAGGGTGGTTTGTAGTGAGTGGATGAGGTTACAGATTTAGGGAGGAGAGTAGCGGCTGGAGGAAGTTAAAGATATTGGGAGGTTTGTAGGCTTTGGGGGATGTTACAGAGATAAGGTTTATGGGGACTTTAGTACATGACAGAGATAGGGAGGGTTGTACGGGCTGGTGGTGTTTACAGTGTTTGGAGTGTTGTAGGGCTGGAGAAGGTTACAGAGATAGGGAGGCTAGTAGTGAGTGGAGGAGGTTACATATTTAGGGAGTGGTGTAGTGTCTGGAGGATGTTACAAAGATAGGGACGGGTGTAGGGGCTGGAGATGGTTACAGAGATAGGGATGGTTGTAGGGGTTGGAGGAGGTTGCAAATATAGGGGTGGGGGGAGGGCCTGGAGGAGGTTACAGAGATAGGGAGGAATGAAAGGCTGGAGGGATTTACAGAGATAGGGAGGGAGTTATAGAGATAATAAGCGGTGTACGGCTGGAGGAGGTTACAGATAGGGAGGGGTGTAGGGGCTGGAGGAATTTACAGAGATAGGGAGGGTTGTAGGGGATGAAGGAGGTTACAGAGATAGGGAGGGGTGTAGGGGCTTGAGGAGGTTTCAGATTTAGGGAGGGGTGTAGGGGCTGGAGGAGTTTACAGAGATAGAGAGGGTTGTAGGGGATGAAGGAGGTTACAGAGATAGGGAGGGGTGTAGGGGCTTGAGGAGGTTTCAGAGATAAGGAGGGGTGTAGGGGCTGGAGGAGTTTACAGAGATAGGGAGGGATATAGAGGCTGGAGGAGTTTACAGAGATAGGGAGGGGTGTAGTGGCTGGAGGAGGTTACAGAGATAGGGAGGATTGTAGGGACTGGTGGAGGTTACAGAAATAGGGAGGGGTGTAGGGGGCGGAGAAGTTTACAGAGATAGGGAGGGGTGTAGGAGCCGGAGGAGATTACACAGACAGGGAGGGGTGTAGGGGCTGGAAGAGGTTACAGAGATAGGGAGGGGTGTAGGGGCTGGAGGAGGTTACAGAGATACGGAGGTGTGTAGGTGTTGGAGGAGGTTACAAGGATAAGGAGGAGTGTAGTGACTGGAGGTGGTTACAGAGATAGGGGGAGGTGTAGTGGCTGGAGGAAGTTACAGAGATAGGGAGGGTTGTAGGTGCTGGAGGAGGTTACAGAGATAGGGAGCAAGGAGAGGCTGGAGCAGGTTACAGAGATACAGAGGGGTGTCGGGGTTGGAGGAGGTTACTGAGATAGGGAGGGGTCTAGGGACTGGAGGAGGTTACAGAGATAGGGAGGGGTGTAGGAGCTGGAGGTGGTTACAGAGATAGGGAGGGATGAGAGGCTGGAGGGGGTTACAGAGTTAGGGAGGGGTGTAGGGGCTGGAGGAGGTTACAGATATAGGGAGGGGTGTACGGGCTGGAGGAGGTTACAGAGATAGGGAGGGATGGGAGGCTGGTGCGGGTTACAGAGATGGGGAGGCATTTACAGAGATGGGGGGGTGAGAAGCTAGAGTAGGATACACAGATCGGGAGGAGTTTAGGGACTGGAGGAGGTTACAGAGATAGGGGTAGGTGTAGGGGCTGGAGGAGGTTACAGGGATAGGGTGCGATGAGAGGCTGGAGGGGGTTACAGAGATAGGGTATGTTGTAGGGCTGGAGGAGGTTACAGAGATAGAGATAGGTGTAGGGGCTGGAGGAGGTTACAGAGATAGGGAGGGATGGAGGCTGGTGCGGGTTACAGTGATGGTGCGGGAGTTACAGAGAATGGGGGGTGAGAGTCTGGAGGGTTTTTCAGAGATAGGGTGGGAGTTATAGAGATAATAAGCGGTGTAGGGCTGGAGGAGGTTACAGATAGGGAGGGGTGTACGGGCATGAGGAGGTTACAGAGATAGGGAAGGGTGTAGGGGCTGGAGAAATTTACAGAGATAGGGAGGGTTGTAGGGGCTGGAGGAGGTTACAGAGATAGGGAGGGGTGTAGGGGCTGGAGGAGGTTACAGAGATAGGGAGGGGTGTAGGGGCCGGAGAAGTTTACAGAGATAGGGAGTTTTGTAGGAGCCGGAGGAGATTACACAGACAGGGAGGGGTGTAGGGGCTGGAGGAGGTTACAGAGATAGGGAGGGGTGTAGGGGCTTGACTAGTTTACAGAGATAGGGAGGGTAGTAGGGTCTTGAGGAGGTTACGGAGATAGGGAGGGTTGTAGGGACTGGAGGAGGTTACGGAGATAGGGAGGGGTGCAGGGACTGGAGGAGGTTACGGAGATAGGGAGGGGTGCAGGGGCTGGAGGAGGTTACAGAGATTGGGAGGGGTGTAGGTGCTGGATGTGGTTACAGAGATAGGGAGGAATGAGAGGCTGGAGTGGGTTACAGAGATAAGGAGGGGTGTAGGGGCTGGAGGATGTTACAGAGAAAGGGAGGGGTGTAGGAGCTGGAGGTGGTTACAGAGATAGGGAGGGGTGTAGGGTCTGGAGGTGGTTACAGAGATAGGGAGGGAGTTACAGAGGTAAGAAAGGGTGTTGGGCTGGAGGAGGTTACAGAGTTTGGGCGGGAGTTACAGATATAGGGAGCGGTGAGAGGCTGGAGACCGTTACAGAGATAGGGAGGGGTGTAGGTTCCGTAGGAGGTTACAGAGATCGTGAGGGTGGAGGGGCTGGTGGAGGTTACAAAGATAGGGAGGGGTCTAGGGGCTGGTGGAGGTTACAGAGATGGGGGTGGGGGGAGGGCCTGGAGGAGGTTACAGAGTTAGGGAAGAATGAGAGGCTGGAGGGTTTTACAGAGATAGGGAGGGAGTTATAGAGATAATAAGCGGTGTAGGGCTGGAGGAGGTTACAGATAGGGAGGGGTGTGTGCGTATGAGGAGGTTACAGAGATAGGGAGGGGTGTAGAGGCTGGAGGAGTTTACAGAGATAGGGAGGGGTGTAGGGGCTGAAGGAGGTTACAGAGATAGGGATTGTTGTAGGGGCTGGGGTGAGTTACAGAGACCAGGAGGTCGTAGTTTTTGGGGGATTTAACAGAGATTGGAATGTTTGTAGGTGCTGTAGTACGTCACAGAGATAGGGAGGGTTGTACGAGCTGGAGGAATTTACAGAGATAGGGAGGGTGGTAGGTGCTGGAGGAGGTTTACAGAGATAGGGAGGGTTGTAGGGTTTGGGGGATGTAACAGAGATAGAAATGTTTGTAGGTACTGTAGTACGTTTTAGGGGGCTGGAGGAGGTTACAGAGATAGGGAGTGGTGTTGGGGTTGGAGGTGGATACAGAGATTGGGAGGTTCGTAGTTATCTGGAGGTGGTTACAGAGATAAGGAGGAATGTAGGGGCTGGAGGCGGTTATAGAGATTGGGAAAGGAGTAGGCGGCTGGAGGATGCTAGAGATAGGGAGGGCGGTCATGGTGGAGCAGGTTACAGAGATAGGGTGGGTTGCAGGGGCTGGATGAGGTTACAGAGATAGGGAAGGGTGTAGGGGCTGGAGGAGGTTACAGAGATAGGGAAGGTTGCAAAGGCTGGAGGGGGTTACAGAGTTAGGGAGGATTGTAGGGGCTGGAGGAGGTTACAGAAATAGGATGGCTTGTAGTGAGTGGATGAGGTTACAGATTTAGGGAGGAGAGTAGCGGCTGGAGGAGGTTAGAGAGATTGGGAGGGTTGTAGGCTTTGGGGGACATTACAGAGATAAAAAGGTTTGTGGGGACTTTAGTACATAACAAAGATAGGGAGGGTTGTACGGGCTGGTGGTGTTTACAGTGTTTGTTGTAGGGCTGGAGGAGGTTACAGAGATAGGGAGGCTAGTAGTGAGTGGAGGAGGTTACATATATAGGGAGTGGTGTAGTGTCTGGAGGATGTTACAAAGATAGGGACGGGTGTACGGGCATGAGGAGGTTACAGAGATAGGGAAGGGTGTAGGGGCTGGAGAAATTTACAGAGATAGGGAGGGTTGTAGGGGCTGGAGGAGGTTACAGAGATAGGGAGGGGTGTAGGGGCTGGAGGAGGTTACAGAGATAGGGAGGGGTGTAGGGGCCGGAGAAGTTTACAGAGATAGGGAGTTTTGTAGGAGCCGGAGGAGATTACACAGACAGGGAGGGGTGTAGGGGCTGGAGGAGGTTACAGAGATAGGGAGGGGTGTAGGGGCTTGACTAGTTTACAGAGATAGGGAGGGGTGTAGGGTCTTGAGGAGGTTACGGAGATAGGGAGGGTTGTAGGGACTGGAGGAGGTTACGGAGATAGGGAGGGGTGCAGGGGCTGGAGGAGGTTACAGAGATTGGGAGGGGTGTAGGTGCTGGATGTGGTTACAGAGATAGGGAGGAATGAGAGGCTGGAGTGGGTTACAGAGATAAGGAGGGGTGTAGGGGCTGGAGGATGTTACAGAGAAAGGGAGGGGTGTAGGAGCTGGAGGTGGTTACAGAGATAGGGAGGGGTGTAGGGTCTGGAGGTGGTTACAGAGATAGGGAGGGAGTTACAGAGGTAAGAAAGGGTGTTGGGCTGGAGGAGGTTACAGAGTTTGGGCGGGAGTTACAGATATAGGGAGCGGTGAGAGGCTGGAGACCGTTACAGAGATAGGGAGGGGTGTAGGTTCCGTAGGAGGTTACAGAGATAGTGAGGGTGGAGGGGCTGGTGGAGGTTACAAAGATAGGGAGGGGTCGAGGGGCTGGTGGAGGTTACAAAGATGGGGGGTGGGGGGAGGGCCTGGAGGAGGTTACAGAGTTAGGAAAGAATGAGAGGCTGGAGGGTTTTACAGAGATAGGGAGGGAGTTATAGAGATAATAAGCGGTGTAGGGCTGGAGGAGGTTACAGATAGGGAGGGGTGTGTGCGTATGAGGAGGTTACAGAGATAGGGAGGGGTGTAGAGGCTGGAGGAGTTTACAGAGATAGGGATTGTTGTAGTGGCTGGGGTGGGTTACAGAGACCAGGAGGTCGTAGTTTTTGGGGGATTTAACAGAGATTGGAATGTTTGTAGGTGCTGTAGTACGTCACAGAGATAGGGAGGGTTGTACGAGCTGGAGGAATTTACAGAGATAGGGAGGGTGGTAGGTGCTGGAGGAGGTTTACAGAGATAGGGAGGGTTGTAGAGTTTGGGGGATGTAACAGAGATAGAAATGTTTGTAGGTACTGTAGTACGTTTTAGGGGGCTGGAGGAGGTTACAGAAATAGGGAGTGGTGTTGGGGTTGGAGGTGGATACAGAGATTGGGAGGTTCGTAGTTATCTGGAGGTGGTTACAGAGATAAGGAGGAATGTAGGGGCTGGAGGCGGTTATAGAGATTGGGAGAGGAGTAGGCGGCTGGAGGATGCTAGAGATAGGGAGGGCGGTCATGGTGGAGCAGGTTACAGAGATAGGGTGGGTTGCAGGGGCTGGATGAGGTTACAGAGATAGGGAAGGGTGTAGGGGCTGGAGGAGGTTACAGAGATAGGGAAGGTTGCAAAGGCTGGAGGGGGTTACAGAGTTAGGGAGGATTGTAGGGGCTGGTGGAGGTTACAGAAATAGGATGGCTTGTAGTGAGTGGATGAGGTTACAGATTTAGGGAGGAGAGTAGCGGCTGGAGGAGGTTAGAGAGATTGGGAGGGTTGTAGGCTTTGGGGGACATTACAGAGATAAAAAGGTTTGTGGGGACTTTAGTACATAACAAAGATAGGGAGGGTTGTACGGGCTGGTGGTGTTTACAGTGTTTGTTGTAGGGCTGGAGGAGGTTACAGAGATAGGGAGGCTAGTAGTGAGTGGAGGAGGTTACATATATAGGGAGTGGTGTAGTGTCTGGAGGATGTTACAAAGATAGGGACGGGTGTAGGGGCTGGAGGTGGTTACAGAGATATCGGAGGGTTATAGGGGTTGGAGGAGGTTACAGATTTAGGGAGGAGGTTACAGAGTTAGGGAGGTTTATAATTAGTGGTGGAGGTTACTGAGATAGGGTGGGTTGAAGGGAGTAGAGGAGGTTAAAGAGATAGGGATGGGTGTAAAGGCTGGAGGAGGTTACAGAGATAGGGAGGTTAGTAGGGACTGGAGGGGGATACAGATTTAGGGAGGGCTGTAGTGGCTGGAGGAGGTTACAGAGATAGGGAAGGCTGAAGTTGCTGGAGGAGGTTAGAGAGATAGGGAGGGTTGTAGTGAGTGGAGGAGGATACTGAAATAGGGAGGGATGTAGTGGCTGGAGGAGGTTACAGAGATAGGGAGGGGTGTAGGAGCTGGAGGTGGTTACAGAGATAGGGAGGGATGAGAGGCTGGAGGGGGTTACAGAGTTAGGGAGGGGTGTAGGGGCTGGAGGAGGTTACAGATATAGGGAGGGGTGTACGGGCTGGAGGAGGTTACAGAGATAGGGAGGGATGGGAGGCTGGTGCGGGTTACAGAGATGGGGAGGCATTTACAGAGATGGGGGGGTGAGAAGCTAGAGTAGGATACACAGATCGGGAGGAGTTTAGGGACTGGAGGAGGTTACAGAGATAGGGGTAGGTGTAGGGGCTGGAGGAGGTTACAGGGATAGGGTGCGATGAGAGGCTGGAGGGGGTTACAGAGATAGGGTATGTTGTAGGGCTGGAGGAGGTTACAGAGATAGAGATAGGTGTAGGGGCTGGAGGAGGTTACAGAGATAGGGAGGGA
Organism: Isurus oxyrinchus; assembly: GCA_026770705.1. Taxonomy (NCBI): domain Eukaryota; kingdom Metazoa; phylum Chordata; class Chondrichthyes; order Lamniformes; family Lamnidae; genus Isurus; species Isurus oxyrinchus. The sequence continues at coordinate 128,042 of JANJGN010001395.1, read as the reverse complement.
TGGAGGCTGGTGCGGGTTACAGTGATGGTGCGGGAGTTACAGAGAATGGGGGGTGAGAGTCTGGAGGGTTTTTCAGAGATAGGGTGGGAGTTATAGAGATAATAAGCGGTGTAGGGCTGGAGGAGGTTACAGATAGGGAGGGGTGTACGGGCATGAGGAGGTTACAGAGATAGGGAAGGGTGTAGGGGCTGGAGAAATTTACAGAGATAGGGAGGGTTGTAGGGGCTGGAGGAGGTTACAGAGATAGGGAGGGGTGTAGGGGCTGGAGGAGGTTACAGAGATAGGGAGGGGTGTAGGGGCCGGAGAAGTTTACAGAGATAGGGAGTTTTGTAGGAGCCGGAGGAGATTACACAGACAGGGAGGGGTGTAGGGGCTGGAGGAGGTTACAGAGATAGGGAGGGGTGTAGGGGCTTGACTAGTTTACAGAGATAGGGAGGGTTGTAGGGTCTTGAGGAGGTTACGGAGATAGGGAGGGTTGTAGGGACTGGAGGAGGTTACGGAGATAGGGAGGGGTGCAGGGACTGGAGGAGGTTACGGAGATAGGGAGGGGTGCAGGGGCTGGAGGAGGTTACAGAGATTGGGAGGGGTGTAGGTGCTGGATGTGGTTACAGAGATAGGGAGGAATGAGAGGCTGGAGTGGGTTACGGAGATAAGGAGGGGTGTAGGGGCTGGAGGATGTTACAGAGAAAGGGAGGGGTGTAGGAGCTGGAGGTGGTTACAGAGATAGGGAGGGGTGTAGGGTCTGGAGGTGGTTACAGAGATAGGGAGGGAGTTACAGAGGTAAGAAAGGGTGTTGGGCTGGAGGAGGTTACAGAGTTTGGGCGGGAGTTACAGATATAGGGAGCGGTGAGAGGCTGGAGACCGTTACAGAGATAGGGAGGGGTGTAGGTTCCGTAGGAGGTTACAGAGATCGTGAGGGTGGAGGGGCTGGTGGAGGTTACAAAGATAGGGAGGGGTCTAGGGGCTGGTGGAGGTTACAGAGATGGGGGTGGGGGGAGGGCCTGGAGGAGGTTACAGAGTTAGGGAAGAATGAGAGGCTGGAGGGTTTTACAGAGATAGGGAGGGAGTTATAGAGATAATAAGCGGTGTAGGGCTGGAGGAGGTTACAGATAGGGAGGGGTGTGTGCGTATGAGGAGGTTACAGAGATAGGGAGGGGTGTAGAGGCTGGAGGAGTTTACAGAGATAGGGAGGGGTGTAGGGGCTGAAGGAGGTTACAGAGATAGGGATTGTTGTAGGGGCTGGGGTGAGTTACAGAGACCAGGAGGTCGTAGTTTTTGGGGGATTTAACAGAGATTGGAATGTTTGTAGGTGCTGTAGTACGTCACAGAGATAGGGAGGGTTGTACGAGCTGGAGGAATTTACAGAGATAGGGAGGGTGGTAGGTGCTGGAGGAGGTTTACAGAGATAGGGAGGGTTGTAGGGTTTGGGGGATGTAACAGAGATAGAAATGTTTGTAGGTACTGTAGTACGTTTTAGGGGGCTGGAGGAGGTTACAGAGATAGGGAGTGGTGTTGGGGTTGGAGGTGGATACAGAGATTGGGAGGTTCGTAGTTATCTGGAGGTGGTTACAGAGATAAGGAGGAATGTAGGGGCTGGAGGCGGTTATAGAGATTGGGAAAGGAGTAGGCGGCTGGAGGATGCTAGAGATAGGGAGGGCGGTCATGGTGGAGCAGGTTACAGAGATAGGGTGGGTTGCAGGGGCTGGATGAGGTTACAGAGATAGGGAAGGGTGTAGGGGCTGGAGGAGGTTACAGAGATAGGGAAGGTTGCAAAGGCTGGAGGGGGTTACAGAGTTAGGGAGGATTGTAGGGGCTGGAGGAGGTTACAGAAATAGGATGGCTTGTAGTGAGTGGATGAGGTTACAGATTTAGGGAGGAGAGTAGCGGCTGGAGGAGGTTAGAGAGATTGGGAGGGTTGTAGGCTTTGGGGGACATTACAGAGATAAAAAGGTTTGTGGGGACTTTAGTACATAACAAAGATAGGGAGGGTTGTACGGGCTGGTGGTGTTTACAGTGTTTGTTGTAGGGCTGGAGGAGGTTACAGAGATAGGGAGGCTAGTAGTGAGTGGAGGAGGTTACATATATAGGGAGTGGTGTAGTGTCTGGAGGATGTTACAAAGATAGGGACGGGTGTACGGGCATGAGGAGGTTACAGAGATAGGGAAGGGTGTAGGGGCTGGAGAAATTTACAGAGATAGGGAGGGTTGTAGGGGCTGGAGGAGGTTACAGAGATAGGGAGGGGTGTAGGGGCTGGAGGAGGTTACAGAGATAGGGAGGGGTGTAGGGGCCGGAGAAGTTTACAGAGATAGGGAGTTTTGTAGGAGCCGGAGGAGATTACACAGACAGGGAGGGGTGTAGGGGCTGGAGGAGGTTACAGAGATAGGGAGGGGTGTAGGGGCTTGACTAGTTTACAGAGATAGGGAGGGGTGTAGGGTCTTGAGGAGGTTACGGAGATAGGGAGGGTTGTAGGGACTGGAGGAGGTTACGGAGATAGGGAGGGGTGCAGGGGCTGGAGGAGGTTACAGAGATTGGGAGGGGTGTAGGTGCTGGATGTGGTTACAGAGATAGGGAGGAATGAGAGGCTGGAGTGGGTTACAGAGATAAGGAGGGGTGTAGGGGCTGGAGGATGTTACAGAGAAAGGGAGGGGTGTAGGAGCTGGAGGTGGTTACAGAGATAGGGAGGGGTGTAGGGTCTGGAGGTGGTTACAGAGATAGGGAGGGAGTTACAGAGGTAAGAAAGGGTGTTGGGCTGGAGGAGGTTACAGAGTTTGGGCGGGAGTTACAGATATAGGGAGCGGTGAGAGGCTGGAGACCGTTACAGAGATAGGGAGGGGTGTAGGTTCCGTAGGAGGTTACAGAGATAGTGAGGGTGGAGGGGCTGGTGGAGGTTACAAAGATAGGGAGGGGTCGAGGGGCTGGTGGAGGTTACAAAGATGGGGGTGGGGGGAGGGCCTGGAGGAGGTTACAGAGTTAGGGAAGAATGAGAGGCTGGAGGGTTTTACAGAGATAGGGAGGGAGTTATAGAGATAATAAGCGGTGTAGGGCTGGAGGAGGTTACAGATAGGGAGGGGTGTGTGCGTATGAGGAGGTTACAGAGATAGGGAGGGGTGTAGAGGCTGGAGGAGTTTACAGAGATAGGGATTGTTGTAGTGGCTGGGGTGGGTTACAGAGACCAGGAGGTCGTAGTTTTTGGGGGATTTAACAGAGATTGGAATGTTTGTAGGTGCTGTAGTACGTCACAGAGATAGGGAGGGTTGTACGAGCTGGAGGAATTTACAGAGATAGGGAGGGTGGTAGGTGCTGGAGGAGGTTTACAGAGATAGGGAGGGTTGTAGAGTTTGGGGGATGTAACAGAGATAGAAATGTTTGTAGGTACTGTAGTACGTTTTAGGGGGCTGGAGGAGGTTACAGAGATAGGGAGTGGTGTTGGGGTTGGAGGTGGATACAGAGATTGGGAGGTTCGTAGTTATCTGGAGGTGGTTACAGAGATAAGGAGGAATGTAGGGGCTGGAGGCGGTTATAGAGATTGGGAGAGGAGTAGGCGGCTGGAGGATGCTAGAGATAGGGAGGGCGGTCATGGTGGAGCAGGTTACAGAGATAGGGTGCGTTGCAGGGGCTGGATGAGGTTACAGAGATAGGGAAGGGTGTAGGGGCTGGAGGAGGTTACAGAGATAGGGAAGGTTGCAAAGGCTGGAGGGGGTTACAGAGTTAGGGAGGATTGTAGGGGCTGGAGGAGGTTACAGAAATAGGATGGCTTGTAGTGAGTGGATGAGGTTACAGATTTAGGGAGGAGAGTAGTGGCTGGAGGAGGTTAGAGAGATTGGGAGGGTTGTAGGCTTTGGGGGACATTACAGAGATAAAAAGGTTTGTGGGGACTTTAGTACATTACAAAGATAGGGAGGGTTGTACGGGCTGGTGGTGTTTACAGTGTTTGTTGTAGGGCTGGAGGAGGTTACAGAGATAGGGAGGCTAGTAGTGAGTGGAGGAGGTTACATATATAGAGAGTGGTGTAGTGTCTGGAGGATGTTACAAAGATAGGGACGGGTGTACGGGCATGAGGAGGTTACAGAGATAGGGAAGGGTGTAGGGGCTGGAGAAATTTACAGAGATAGGGAGGGTTGTAGGGGCTGGAGGAGGTTACAGAGATAGGGAGGGGTGTAGGGGCTGGAGGAGGTTACAGAGATAGGGAGGGGTGTAGGGGCCGGAGAAGTTTACAGAGATAGGGAGTTTTGTAGGAGCCGGAGGAGATTACACAGACAGGGAGGGGTGTAGGGGCTGGAGGAGGTTACAGAGATAGGGAGGGGTGTAGGGGCTTGACTAGTTTACAGAGATAGGGAGGGTAGTAGGGTCTTGAGGAGGTTACGGAGATAGGGAGGGGTGCAGGGGCTGGAGGAGGTTACAGAGATTGGGAGGGGTGTAGGTGCTGGATGTGGTTACAGAGATAGGGAGGAATGAGAGGCTGGAGTTGGTTACAGAGATAAGGAGGGGTGTAGGGGCTGGAGGATGTTACAGAGAAAGGGAGGGGTGTAGGAGCTGGAGGTGGTTACAGAGATAGGGAGGGGTGTAGGGTCTGGAGGTGGTTACAGAGATAGGGAGGGAGTTACAGAGGTAAGAAAGGGTGTTGGGCTGGAGGAGGTTACAGAGTTTGGGCGGGAGTTACAGATATAGGGAGCGGTGAGAGGCTGGAGACCGTTACAGAGATAGGGAGGGGTGTAGGTTCCGTAGGAGGTTACAGAGATAGTGAGGGTGGAGGGGCTGGTGGAGGTTACAAAGATAGGGAGGGGTCGAGGGGCTGGTGGAGGTTACAAAGATGGGGGTGGGGGGAGGGCCTGGAGGAGGTTACAGAGTTAGGGAAGAATGAGAGGCTGGAGGGTTTTACAGAGATAGGGAGGGAGTTATAGAGATAATAAGCGGTGTAGGGCTGGAGGAGGTTACAGATAGGGAGGGGTGTGTGCGTATGAGGAGGTTACAGAGATAGGGAGGGGTGTAGAGGCTGGAGGAGTTTACAGAGATAGGGAGGGGTGTAGGGGCTGAAGGAGGTTACAGAGATAGGGATTGTTGTAGTGGCTGGGGTGGGTTACAGAGACCAGGAGGTCGTAGTTTTTGGGGGATTTAACAGAGATTGGAATGTTTGTAGGTGCTGTAGTACGTCACAGAGATAGGGAGGGTTGTACGAGCTGGAGGAATTTACAGAGATAGGGAGGGTGGTAGGTGCTGGAGGAGGTTTACAGAGATAGGGAGGGTTGTAGAGTTTGGGGGATGTAACAGAGATAGAAATGTTTGTAGGTACTGTAGTACGTTTTAGGGGGCTGGAGGAGGTTACAGAGATAGGGAGTGGTGTTGGGGTTGGAGGTGGATACAGAGATTGGGAGGTTCGTAGTTATCTGGAGGTGGTTACAGAGATAAGGAGGAATGTAGGGGCTGGAGGCGGTTATAGAGATTGGGAGAGGAGTAGGCGGCTGGAGGATGCTAGAGATAGGGAGGGCGGTCATGGTGGAGCAGGTTACAGAGATAGGGTGGGTTGCAGGGGCTGGATGAGGTTACAGAGATAGGGAAGGGTGTAGGGGCTGGAGGAGGTTACAGAGATAGGGAAGGTTGCAAAGGCTGGAGGGGGTTACAGAGTTAGGGAGGATTGTAGGGGCTGGAGGAGGTTACAGAAATAGGATGGCTTGTAGTGAGTGGATGAGGTTACAGATTTAGGGAGGAGAGTAGCGGCTGGAGGAGGTTAGAGAGATTGGGAGGGTTGTAGGCTTTGGGGGACATTACAGAGATAAAAAGGTTTGTGGGGACTTTAGTACATTACAAAGATAGGGAGGGTTGTACGGGCTGGTGGTGTTTACAGTGTTTGTTGTAGGGCTGGAGGAGGTTACAGAGATAGGGAGGCTAGTAGTGAGTGGAGGAGGTTACATATATAGGGAGTGGTGTAGTGTCTGGAGGATGTTACAAAGATAGGGACGGGTGTAGGGGCTGGAGGTGGTTACAGAGATATCGGAGGGTTATAGGGGTTGGAGGAGGTTACAGATTTAGGGAGGAGGTTACAGAGTTAGGGAGGTTTATAATTAGTGGTGGAGGTTACTGAGATAGGGTGGGTTGAAGGGAGTAGAGGAGGTTAAAGAGATAGGGATGGGTGTAAAGGCTGGAGGAGGTTACAGAGATAGGGAGGTTAGTAGGGACTGGAGGGGGATACAGATTTAGGGAGGGCTGTAGTGGCTGGAGGAGGTTACAGAGATAGGGAAGGCTGAAGTTGCTGGAGGAGGTTAGAGAGATAGGGAGGGTTGTAGTGAGTGGAGGAGGATACTGAAATAGGGAGGGATGTAGTGGCTGGAGGAGGTTACAGAGATAGGGAGGAGTGTAGTGGCTGGAGGTGGTTACAGAGAGAGGGAGGGTTGTGTGAATGGAGGAGGTTACAGAGATTGCGAGGGTTGAAGGGAGTGGAGGAGGTTACAGAGATAGTGAGGGATGTAAGGGCTGGAGGAGGTTTCAGAGATAGGGAAAGTTGTAGGGGCTGGAGGTGTTACAGAGATAGGGAGGGGTGTAGGGGCTGGAGGAGTTTACAGAGATAGGAATTGTTGTAGGGGCTGGAGGAGGTTACAGAGATAGGGCGGGTTGTAGGGTTTGGGGGATGCAACAGAGATTGGAATGATTGTAGGTGCTGTAGTACATTACAGAGATAGGGAGGCTTGTAGGGGCTGGTGGAGGTTACAGAGATAGGGAGGGTTGTAGGTGCTGGAGGAGGTTACAGACATAGGGAAGTTTGTAGGGGCTCGAGGTGATTATAGAGATACGGAGGGTTGTAATGAGGCTTGTAGGGGCTGGTGGAGGTTACAGAGATAGCGAGGTTGGTAGGTGCTGGAGGAGATTAGAGAGTTAGGGAGGGGTCTAGGCACTGGAGGAGGTTACAGAGTTAGAGAGGGGTGCAGGGTCTTGAAGAGTTTACGGAGATAGGGATATTTGTATGGGCTGTAGTACTTTACAGAGATATGGAGAGTTGTAGGGACTGGAGGTGTTTACAGAAATAGGGAGGGTTGTAGGGGCTTGAGAAGGTTACAGAGATAGTGAGGCTTGTAGTGAGTGGAGGAGGTTACAGATTTAGGGAGGGGTGTTGTGGCTAGTGCAGGTTACAAAGATAGGGAGGGGTGTAGGTGCTGGAGATGGTTACAGAGATAGAGTGGGTTGTAGGGGCTGGAGGATGTTACAGAGATAGGGAGGTTTGTAGTTGCTGGAGGAGGTTACACAGATAGGGTGGCTTGTAGTGACTGGATGAGGTTACAGATTTAGGGAGGAGAGTAGCGGCTGGAGGAGGTTAAAGATATTGGGAGGGTTGTAGGCTTTGGGGGATGTTACAGAGATAAGAAGTTTTCTGGGGACTTTAGTACCTTACAGAGATAGGGAGGGTTGTACGGGCTGGTGGTGTTTACAGTGTTTGTTGTAGGGCTGGAGGAGGTTACAGAGATAGGGAGGCTAGTAGTGAGTGGAGGAGGTTACAGAGATAGGGAGTGGTGTAGTGTCTGGAGAATGTTACAAAGATAGGGACGGGTGTAGGGGCTGGAAATGGTTACAGAGATATCGGAGGGTTATAGGGGTTGGAGGAGGTTACAGATTTAGGGAGGAGGTTACAGAGTTAGGGAGGTTTATAATTAGTGGTGGAGGTTACTGAGATAGGGTGGGTTGAAGGGAGTAGAGGAGGTTAAAGAGTTAGGGATGGGTGTAGGGGCTGGAGGAGGTTACAGAGATAGGGAGGGTAGTAGGGACTTGAGGGGGATACAGATTTAGGGAGGGCTGTAGGAGCTGGAGGAGGTTACAGTGATAGGGAGGGTTGTAGTGAGTGAAGGAGGATACTGAAATAGGGAGGAGTGTAAGGGCTGGAGGAGGTTACAGAGAGAGGGAGGGTTGTATGGGCTGGAGGAGTTTACAGAGATAGGGAGGGTTGTAGTGAATGGAGGAGGTTACAGAGGTAGGGTTGAAGGGGCTGGAGGAGGTTACAGAGATAGTGAGGGATGTAAGGGCTGGAGGAGGTTTCAGAAATAGTGAGGGATGTAAGGGCTGGAGGAGGTTTCAGAAATAGGGAAAGTTGTAGGGTCTGGAGGAGGTTACAGAGATAGGGAGGTTTGAAGGGGCTGGAGGAGGTTACAGAGGTTACAGGCTTTGGGGGATGTTACCGAGATAAGAAGGTTTGTGGGGACTTTAGTATATTACAGAGATAGGGAGGGTTGTACGGGCTGGTGGTGTTTACAGTGTTTGGAGTGTTGTAGGGCTAGAGGAGTTTACAGAGATAGGGAGGGTTGTAGGGTTTGGGGGATGCAAAAGAGATTGGAATGTTTGTAGGTGCTGTAGTATGTTACAGAGACAGGGAGGATTGTAGGGGCTGGAGGAATTTACAGAGATAGGGAGGATTGTAGGGACTGGTGGAGGTTACAGAAATAGGGAGGGGTGTAGGGGGTGGAGAAGTTTACAGAGATAGGGAGGGGTGTAGGAGCCGGAGGAGATTACACAGACAGGGAGGGGTGTAGGGGCTAGAAGAGGTTACAGAGATAGGGAGGGGTCTAGGGGCTGGAGGAGGTTACAGAGATACGGAGGTGTGTAGGGGTTGGAGGAGGTTACAAGGATAAGGAGGAGTGTAGTGACTGGAGGTGGTTACAGAGATAGGGGGAGGTGTAGTGGCTGGAGGAAGTTACAGAGATAGGGAGGGTTGTAGGTGCTGGAGGAGGTTACAGAGATAGGGAGCAAGGAGAGGCTGGAGCAGGTTACAGAGATACAGAGGGGTGTCGGGGTTGGAGGAGGTTACTGAGATAGGGAGGGGTTTAGGGACTGGAGGAGGTTACAGAGATAGGGAGGGGTGTAGGAGCTGGAGGTGGTTACAGAGATAGGGAGGGATGAGAGGCTGGAGGGGGTTACAGAGATAGGGAGGGGTGTAGGGGCTGGAGGAGGTTACAGATATAGGGAGGGTGTAGGGCTGGAGGAAGTTACAGAGATAGGGAGGAGTGTAGGGGCTGGAGGAGGTTACAGAGATAGGGTGCGATGATAGGCTGGAGGGGGTTACAGAGATAGGGTATGTTGTAGGGCTGGAGGAGGTTACAGAGATAGGGAGGGATGGAGGCTGGTGCGGGTTACAGTGATGGTGCGGGAGTTACAGAGAATGGGGGGTGAGAGTCTGGAGGGTTTTTCAGAGATAGGGTGGGAGTTATAGAGATAATAAGCGGTGTAGGGCTGGAGGAGGTTACAGATAGGGAGGGGTGTACGGGCATGAGGAGGTTACAGAGATAGGGAGGGGTGTAGGGGCTGGAGAAATTTACAGAGATAGGGAGGGTTGTAGGGGCTGGAGGAGGTTACAGAGATAGGGAGGGGTGTAGGGGCTGGAGGAGGTTACAGAGATAGGGAGGGGTGTAGGGGCCGGAGAAGTTTACAGAGATAGGGAGTTTTGTAGGAGCCGGAGGAGATTACACAGACAGGGAGGGGTGTAGGGGCTGGAGGAGGTTACAGAGATAGGGAGGGGTGTAGGGGCTTGACTAGTTTACAGAGATAGGGAGGGTAGTAGGGTCTTGAGGAGGTTACGGAGATAGGGAGGGTTGTAGGGACTGGAGGAGGTTACGGAGATAGCAAGGGGTGCAGGGGCTGGAGGAGGTTACAGAGATTGGGAGGGGTGTTGGTGCTGGATGTCGTTACAGAGATAGGGAGGAATGAGAGGCTGGAGTGGGTTACAGAGATAAGGAGGGGTGTAGGGGCTGGAGGATGTTACAGAGAAAGGGAGGGGTGTAGGAGCTGGAGGTGGTTACAGAGATAGGGAGGGGTGTAGGGTCTGGAGGTGGTTACAGAGATAGGGAGGGGTGTAGGGTCTGGAGGTGGTTACAGAGATAGGGAGGGAGTTACAGAGGTAAGAAAGGGTGTTGGGCTGGAGGAGGTTACAGAGTTTGGGCGGGAGTTACAGATATAGGGAGCGGTGAGAGGCTGGAGAGCGTTACAGAGATAGGGAGGGGTGTAGGAGCCGTAGGAGGTTACAGAGATAGTGAGGGTGGAGGGGCTGGTGGAGGTTACAAAGATAGGGAGGGGTCTAGAGGCTGGAGGAGGTTACAAAGTTAGGGGTGGGGGGAGGGCCTGGAGGAGGTTACAGAGTTAGGGAAGAATGAGAGGCTGGAGGGTTTTACAGAGATAGGGAGGGAGTTATAGAGATAATAAGCGGTGTAGGGCTGGAGGAGGGTACAGATAGGGAGGGGTGTGTGCGTATGAGGAGGTTACAGAGATAGGGAGGGGTGTAGAGGCTGGAGGAGTTTACAGAGATAGGGAGGGGTGTAGGAGCTGGAGGAGGTTACAAAGATAGGGGTAGGGGGAGGGCCTGGAGGAGGTTACAGAGATAGGGAGGAATGAGAGGCTGGATGGTTTTACAGAGATAGGGAGGGAGTTATAGAGATAACAAGCGGGGTAGGGCTGGAGGAGGATACAGATAGGGAGTGTTGTACGGGCATGAGGAGGTTACAGAGATAGGGAGGGGTGTAAGGGCTGGAGGAATTTACAGAGATAGGGAGGGTTGTAGGGGCTGGAGGAGGTTACAGAGATAGCGAGTGTTGAAGGGAGTGGAGGAGGTTACAGAGAAAGCACGGGGTGTAGGGTCTTGTGGAGTTCACAGAGATAGGGAAAGTTGTAGGGGCTGGAGGTGTTACAGAGATAGGGAGTGGTGTAGGGGCTGGAGGAGGTTACAGAGATAGGTAGTGGTGTAGGGGCTGGAGGAGTTTACAGAGATAGGGAGTGTTGTAGCGGCCGGAGGAGGTTACAGAGATGGGGAGGTTTGTTGGGGCTGGAGGAGATTACAGAGATACGGAGGGTTATACTGAGTGGAGGAGGTTACAGAGATAGGGAGGGGTGTAGGGGCTGGAGGAGTTCACAGAGGTAGGGTCGGTTGTAGGGGCTGGAGGTGGCTCCAGAGATAGGGAGGGGTATAGGGGCTTGAGGTCGTTAAAGAGATAGGGAGAGGTGTAGGTGGCTGGAGGTATTTACAGACAGAGGGAGGGTTGTAGGGGCTGGAGGAGTTATAGAGATAGGGAGGGGTGTAGCAGTTGAAGGCAGCTGCAGAGATAGTGTGGGTTGTCAGTGCTGGAGGAGGTTACAGAGATAGGGAGGGGTGTAGGGGCTGGACGAAGTTACAGAATAGGGAGGGGTTTAGGGGATGATGGATTTTACAGAGATAGGGACGTTTGTAGGGGCTGTATGAGGTTACAGAGATAGGGAGGGATGTAGGGGCTGGAGGATGTTACAGAGATATGGAGGGGTTTAGGTGTCTGGAGGAGGTGACCTAGATAGGGAGGGGTATACAGGGCTGGAGGAGGTACAGAGATAGTGAGGGGTGTAGGGGCTGGAGGAGGTTACAGAGATAGGGAGGGTTGTAGGGGCTGGAGGATTTGACAGAGATAGGGAGTGGTGTAGGTGCTGGAGGAGGTTACAGAGTTAGGGAGGGTTGTAGGGGCTGGAGGATTTGACAGAGATAGGGAGAGGTGTAGGGGCTGGAGGAGGTTACAGAGATAGGGAGTGGTGTAGGGGCTGGAGGAGGTTACAGAGATAGGGAGGGTTGTAGGGGCTGGAGGAGGTTACAGAGATAGGGAGGCTTGTAGTGAGTGGAGGAGGTTACAGATTTAGGGAGGGGTGTTGTGGCTAGAGGAGGTTACAAATATAGGGAGGGGGTGTAGGTGCTGGAGATGGTTAATGAGATAGAGAGTGTTGTAGGGGCTGGAGGATGTTATAGAGATAGGGAGGTTTGTAGTGGCTGGAGGAGGTTACAGAGATAGGGTGGCTGTAGTGAGTGGAGGAGGTTACAGATTTAGGGAGGGGTGTAGGGGCTGGATGAGGTTACCGAGATAGGGAGGCTTGTAGTGAGTAGAGGAGGTTACATATTTATGGAGGGGTGTAGGGGCTGGAGGACGTTACAAAGATAAAGATGGGTGTAGGGGCTGGAGATGTTTACAGTGATAGGGATGGTTTGTAGTAGTTTGAGGAGGTGAAAGAGATAGGGAGGGGATTAGAGGCCGGAGGAGGTTAGAGAGATGGGGATGGGTGCAGGGGCTGAAGGAGGTTAGAGATAGGGAGGGTTGTAGGGACTGGAGGGGGATACAGAGTTAGGGAGGGTTGTAGTGAGTGGAGGAGGTTACAGAGATTGGGAGGGTTGAAGGGAGTGGAGGAGGTTACAGAGAAAGCGCAAGGTTTAGGGGCTTGTGGAGTTAACAGAGTTGGTTGGGTTGTAGCGGCTGGAGGAGGTTAGAATAACATACACTCCAATATTGCAGCACACCCTCAATTACTGACCCTCCAATAGTACAGCACACCCTCAATTACTGACACTCCAATACTACAGCACACCCTCAATTACTGACCCTCCAATAGTACAGCACACCCTCAATTACTGACCCTCCAATACTACAGCACATCCTCAATTACTGACACTTCAATAGTGCAGCACACCCTCAATTACTGACCCTCCAATACTACAGCACACCCTCAATTACTGACACTCCAGTAGTACAGCACACCCTAAATTACTGACACTCCAGTAGTACAGCACACCCTAAATTACTGACACTCCAGTAGTACAGCACACCCTCAATTACTGACAATCCAGTAGTACAGCACACCCTAAATTACTGACACTCCAGTAGTACAGCACACCCTCAATTACTGACACTCCAGTAGTACAGCACACCCTAAATTACTGACACTCCAGTAGTACAGCACACCCTCAATTACTGAACGTCCATTAGTGCAGCACACCCTCAGTTACTGACACACCTATACTGCAGAACACCCTCAATTACTGACTCTCCAATAGTGCAGCACACCCTCAATTACATACACTCCAATAGTGCAGCACATCCTCAGTTACATACACTCCAATAGTGCAGCACATCCTCAATTACATACACTCCATTAGTGCTGCACCCTCAATTACTGACACTCCAATAATGCAGCACACATGCAATTACTGAACTTCCGACAGCACAGAACACCCTCAATTACTGACACTAAAATTGTGCAGCACACCATCAATTACTGACCATCCAATAGTGCAGCACACCCTCAATTATTGCACCACCAATATACCAGCATACTGTCAATTGCTGACACTCCAATAGTTACGCACACCCTAAATTACTGACAATCCAGTGGTGCATCACACCTTCAATTTCTGACACTACAATCGAGCAGAACACCCTCAATTACTGACCCACCAATAGTGCAGCACACCCTCAAATAATGGCACACCTATTGTGTAGCACACCCACAATTACTGATAATCCAGTGGTGCAGCCCACCCTCAATTAATTACACTCGAATAGTGCAGCACACCCTCAATTACGACCCACCAATAGTGAGGCACTCCCTCAATTACGGACACATCTATGGTGCTGCACTCCCTCAATTGCTGACAATCCACTGGTGCAGCACGCCCTCAATTACTGACCCACCAATAGTGCAGCACACCCTCAATTACTGACACACCTATAGTGCAGCACACCATCAATTACTGAACTTACGACAGTGCAGAACACACTCAAATACTGACACATCTATAGTGCAACAAACCCTCAATTACTGACACTCCAATAGTGCAGCACACCCACAATTACTTACACTCCAATAGTGCAGCACACCTTCAATTACTGACACTCCAATAGTGAAGCACACCCTCAATTACTGACACTCCAATAGTGTAGCGCACACTCAATTACTGACTCTCCAATAGTGCAGCGCACACTCAATTACTGACACTCCAATAGTGAAGCACACCCTCAATTACTGAGCCTCCAATAGTGCAGTGCACACTCAATTACTGACCCACCATTAGTGCAGCAAGAACTTAAATACTGACCCTCCTATAGTGCAGCACAACCTCAGTTACTGACCCTCCAATCGTGCAGCACACCCTCAATTACTGATACTCAAACAGTGCAGAACCGCCTCAATTACTGACACTCCAATGGTGCAGCACACCCTCAATTACTGATACTCTAGTAGCGCAACAGACACTCAATTACTGGCACTCCAATAGTGCAGCCCAGCCTCAATTACTGATACTCCAATTGTGCAGCACACCCTCAATTACTGACCCTCCAATAGAGCAGCACACCCTCAGTTACTGATACAACTATAGTGCGGCACACCCTCAATTACTGACACGCCAACTGTGAAACACACCCTCAATTACTGACACTCGAATAAAGCAGTACACCCTCAATTACCAACCCTCCAATCGTGCAGCTCACCGTCAATTACTGAGACTCCAACAGTGCAGAACAGTCTGAATTACTGACACTCCAATAGAGCAGCACACCATCAATTAATGACAATCCAATAGTGCAGCACATCCTCAATTACTGACACTCCAATAGTGCAGCACACCCTCAATTAATGACACTCTACTAGTGCAGCAGACACTCAATTGCTGACCCTCCAATAGTGCAGCACACCTTCAATTACTGAACTTCCGACAGTGCAGAACACCCTCAAATACTGACACTAAAATTGTGCAGCTCATCATCAATTACTGACAATCCAATAGTGCAGCACACCATCAATTACTGATAATCCAGTGGTGCAGCACACCCTCAATTACTGACACCCCAATCGTGCATCGCATCCTCAATTACTTACACTGGAATAGTGCAGCACACCCTCAATTACTGACACACCTATCGTGCAGCACAACCTCAATTACAGACAATCCAGTGGTGCAGCACACCCTCAATTACTGACACTGCAATAGTGCTGCACACACTCAATTACTGACCCACCAATAGTGCAGCACACCCTCAATTACTGACACACCTATAGAGCAGCACACCCTCAATTACTTACACTCGAATAATGCAGCACACCCTCCATTACTGACACACCTATAGTGCAGCACACCCTCAATTATTGACACACCTATAGTGCAGCACACCCTCAATTACTGACACTCCAATATTGCATAACTACCTCAATTACTTTCCTTCCAATAATCCAGCACACCCTCAAATATTGACCCTCCAACAGTGCAGCACCACCTCAATTACTGACACAACTATAGTGCAAAAAACCGTCAATTACTGACACTCCAACAGTGCAGCACAGCCCCAATTACTGACATACCAATATTGCAGCACAAAGTCGATTACTTGCACACCTACAGTTCAGCACACCCTCAATTACTGACACTCCAATAGTGCAGCACGCTCTCAATTACTGACCCACCAATAGTGCAGCACAACCTCAATTACTAAAATAAATATAGTGCAGCACACACTCAATTACTGACCCTCCAATAGTGCAGCGCACACGCAATTACTGACAATCAAATAGTGCAGCACACACTCAATTACTGACCCTCCAATAGTGCAGCTCACTGTCAATTACTGAGACTCCAACAGTGCAGAACTGCCTCAATTACTGACACTCCAAAAATGCAGCACACCATCAATTAATGACACTCCAATAGTGCAGCACATCCTCAATTACTGACACTCCAATAGTGCAATACAACCTCAATTAATGACACTCTACTAGTGCAGCAGACACTCAATTGCTGACCCTCCAATAGTGCTGCACCCTCAATTACTGACACTTTAATAGTGCAGAAAACCTTCAATTACTGAACTTCCGACAGTGCAGAACACCCTCAAATACTGACACTAAAATGGTGCAGCTCACCATCAATTACTGACAATCCAATAGTGCATCGCATCCTCAATTACTTACACTCGAATAGTGCAGCACACCCTCAATTACTGACCCACCAATAGTGCAGCACACCCTCAATTATTGACACACCTATCGTGCAGCACAACCTCAATTACAGACAATCCAGTGGTGCAGCACACCCTCAATTACTGACACTGCAATAGTGCTGCACACACTCAATTACTGACCCACCAATAGCACAGCACACCCTCAATTACTGACACACCTATAGAGCAGCACACCCTCAATTACTTACACTCGAATAATGCAGCACACCCTCCATTACTGACACACCTATAGTGCAGCACACCCTCAATTACTGACACACCTATAGTGCAGCAAACCCTCAATTACTGACACTCCAATATTGCGTAACTACCTCAATTACTTTCCTTCCAACAATCCGGCACACCCTCAAATATTGACCCTCCAACAGTGCAGCACCACTTCAATTACTGACACAACTATAGTGCAGAAAACCCTCAATTACTGACACTCCAACAGTGCAGCACAGCCCCAATTACTGACATACCAATATTGCAGCACAAAGTCGATTACTTGCACACCTACAGTTCAGCACACCCTCAATTACTGACACTCCAATAGTGCAGCACACTCTCAATTACTGACCCACCAATAGTGCAGCACAACCTCAATTACTGAAACACATATAGTGCAGCACACACTCAATTACTGACACACCAATAGTGCAGCACACCCTCAATTACTGACACTCCAATAGTGCAGCACACACTCAATTACTGACCTACCAATAGTGCAGCACAACCTCAATTACTGAAGCACATATAGTGCAGCACACACTCAATTACTGACCCTCCAATAGTGCAGCGCACACGCAATTACTGACAATCAAATAGTGCAGCACACACTCAATTACTAACACTCCAATAGTGCAGCACACTCTCAATTACTGACCCACAAATAGTGCAGCACAACCTCAATTACTGAAACACATATAGTGCAGCACACACTCAATTACTGACCCTCCAATAGTGCAGCGCACACGCAATTACTGAGACTCCAACAGTGCAGAACTGCCTCAATTACTGACACTCCAATAATGCAGCACACCATCAATTAATGACACTCCAATAGTGTAGCACATCCTCAATTACTGACACTCCAATAGTGCAGTACAACCTCAATTAATGACACTCTACTAGTGCAGCAGACACTCAATTGCTGACCCTCCAATAGTGCTGCACCCTCAATTACTGACACTTTAACAGTGCAGAAAACCTTCAATTACTGAACTTCCAACAGTGCAGAACACCCTCAATTACTGACACTAAAATTGTGCAGACACCATCAATTAGTGACCATCCAATAGTGCAGCACACCCTCAATTATTGAACCACAAATAGAAAATCATACCGTCAATTACTGATACTCCAATCGTGCATTGCACCCTCAATTACTTACACTCGAATAGTGCAGAACACCCTCAATTACTGAAGCACCAATAGGGCAACATTCCCTCAATTACTGACACACCTATAGTGCAGCACACCCTCAATTACTGATAATCCAGTGGTGCAGCCCACCCTCAATTACTGACTCTCCAATAGTGCAGCACACCCTCAATTACATACACTCCAATAGTGCAGCACATCCTCAGTTACATACACTCCAATAGTGCAGCACATCCTCAATTACATACACTCCATTAGTGCTGCACCCTCAATTACTGACACTCCAATAATGCAGCACACATGCAATTACTGAACTTCCGACAGCACAGAACACCCTCAATTACTGACACTAAAATTGTGCAGCACACCATCAATTACTGACCATCCAATAGTGCAGCACACCCTCAATTATTGCACCACCAATATACCAGCATACTGTCAATTGCTGACACTCCAATAGTTACGCACACCCTAAATTACTGACAATCCAGTGGTGCATCACACCTTCAATTTCTGACACTACAATCGAGCAGAACACCCTCAATTACTGACCCACCAATAGTGCAGCACACCCTCAAATAATGGCACACCTATTGTGTAGCACACCCACAATTACTGATAATCCAGTGGTGCAGCCCACCCTCAATTAATTACACTCGAATAGTGCAGCACACCCTCAATTACGACCCACCAATAGTGAGGCACTCCCTCAATTACGGACACATCTATGGTGCTGCACTCCCTCAATTGCTGACAATCCACTGGTGCAGCACGCCCTCAATTACTGACCCACCAATAGTGCAGCACACCCTCAATTACTGACACACCTATAGTGCAGCAAACCCTCAATTACTGACACTCCAATATTGCATAACTACCTCAATTACTTTCCTTCCAACAATCCGGCACACCCTCAAATATTGACCCTCCAACAGTGCAGCACCACTTCAATTACTGACACAACTATAGTGCAGAAAACCCTCAATTACTGACACTCCAACAGTGCAGCACAGCCCCAATTACTGACATACCAATATTGCAGCACAAAGTCGATTACTTGCACACCTACAGTTCAGCACACCCTCAATTACTGACACTCCAATAGTGCAGCACACTCTCAATTACTGACCCACCAATAGTGCAGCACAACCTCAATTACTGAAACACATATAGTGCAGCACACACTCAATTACTGACACACCAATAGTGCAGCACACCCTCAATTACTGACACTCCAATAGTGCAGCACACACTCAATTACTGACCTACCAATAGTGCAGCACAACCTCAATTACTGAAGCACATATAGTGCAGCACACACTCAATTACTGACCCTCCAATAGTGCAGCGCACACGCAATTACTGACAATCAAATAGTGCAGCACACACTCAATTACTAACACTCCAATAGTGCAGCACACTCTCAATTACTGACCCACAAATAGTGCAGCACAACCTCAATTACTGAAACACATATAGTGCAGCACACACTCAATTACTGACCCTCCAATAGTGCAGCGCACACGCAATTACTGAGACTCCAACAGTGCAGAACTGCCTCAATTACTGACACTCCAATAATGCAGCACACCATCAATTAATGACACTCCAATAGTGTAGCACATCCTCAATTACTGACACTCCAATAGTGCAGTACAACCTCAATTAATGACACTCTACTAGTGCAGCAGACACTCAATTGCTGACCCTCCAATAGTGCTGCACCCTCAATTACTGACACTTTAACAGTGCAGAAAACCTTCAATTACTGAACTTACGACAGTGCAGAACACACTCAAATACTGACACATCTATAGTGCAACAAACCCTCAATTACTGACACTCCAATAGTGCAGCACACCCACAATTACTTACACTCCAATAGTGCAGCACACCTTCAATTACTGACACTCCAATAGTGAAGCACACCCTCAATTACTGACACTCCAATAGTGTAGCGCACACTCAATTACTGACTCTCCAATAGTGCAGCGCACACTCAATTACTGACACTCCAATAGTGAAGCACACCCTCAATTACTGAGCCTCCAATAGTGCAGCAAGAACTTAAATACTGACCCTCCTATAGTGCAGCACAACTTCAGTTACTGACCCTCCAATCGTGCAGCACACCCTCAATTACTGATACTCAAACAGTGCAGAACCGCCTCAATTACTGACACTCCAATGGTGCAGCACACCCTCAATTACTGATACTCTAGTAGCGCAACAGACACTCAATTACTGGCACTCCAAGAGTGCAGCCCAGCCTCAATTACTGATACTCCAATTGTGCAGCACACCCTCAATTACTGACCCTCCAATAGAGCAGCACACCCTCAGTTACTGACACAACTATAGTGCGGCACACCCTCAATTACTGACACGCCAACTGTGAAACACACCCTCAATTACTGACACTCGAATAAAGCAGTACACCCTCAATTACCAACCCTCCAATCGTGCAGCTCACCGTCAATTACTGAGACTCCAACAGTGCAGAACAGTCTGAATTACTGACACTCCAATAGAGCAGCACACCATCAATTAATGACAATCCAATAGTGCAGCACATCCTCAATTACTGACACCCCAATCGTGCATCGCATCCTCAATTACTTACACTGGAATAGTGCAGCACACCCTCAATTACTGACACACCTATCGTGCAGCACAACCTCAATTACAGACAATCCAGTGGTGCAGCACACCCTCAATTACTGACACTGCAATAGTTTTGCACCCTCAATTACTGACACTTCAATAGTGCAGCACACCTTCAATTACTGACACTTCAATAGTGCAGCACACCTTCAATTACTGACACTTCAATAGTGCAGTACACCTTCAATTACTGAACTTCCGACAGTGCAGAACAGCCTCAATTCCTGACACTAAAATAGTGCAGCACACCCTCAATTATTGAAGCACCAATAGACCAGCATACCGTCACTTACTGACACTCCAATAGTGACGCACACCCTCAATTACTGACCCTCCAATTGTGCAGCACACCCTCAATTACTGACACTCCAATAGGGCAGCACACCCTCAATTACTGACACCATGTAGTGCAGCACACGCTCAATTACAAACACTCGAATAGTGCAGCACACCCTCAATTACAAACACTCGAATAGTGCGGCACACCCTCAATTACTGACACACCGATAGTGCAGCACAACCTCATTTACAGACAATTCGGTGTTGCAGCACACTCTCAATTACTGACACTGCAATAGTGCTGCACACCCTCAATTACTGACCCTCCAATAGTGCAGCACACCCTCAATTAGTGACACACCTATAGTGCAGCACACCCTCAATTACTTACACTCGAATAATGCAGCACACCCTCAATTACTGACACTTCAATAGTGCAGAACAGCCTCAATTACTGACCCTCCAATAGTGACGCACACCCTAAATTACTGACCCTCCAATAGTGCAGCACACCCTCAATTACTTACACTCCAAGAGTGCAGCACACCTTCTATTACTGACAAACAGGTTGCGAAGCAGACACTCAATTACTGAAACTCCAATACTGCAGCGCACCCTCAATTACTGACCCTCCAGTCGTGTAGCACCCCACAATTACTGATCCTCCAATAGTGCAGCACACCCTCAATTAGTTACACTCCAAGAGTGCAGCACACCTTCTATTACTGACAAACAGGTTGCGCAGCAGACACTCAATTACTGACCTTCCTATAGGGCAACAAACCCTGAATTATTGACCCTTCAAAAGTGCAGCATACCGTAAATTATTGAGCCTCCCACAGTCCAGCACACCCGCAATTAGTTACACTCCAATAGTGCAGCACACCCCCAATTATCGACCCTTCAATAGTGCAGCATACTGCTAATTACTCACACTACAATAGTGCAGCACACCCTCAATTACTGACACTCCAATAATGCTGCACACCCCCAATTATTGACCCTGCAATAGTGCAGCATACCATCAATTACTGACACTGCAATAGTGTAGCACCCCCTCAAATACTGTCACTCCAATATAGCAGCACAACCTCAATTACTGATTCTCCAATATGCAGCACACCCTCAATTACTGATCCTCCAATATGCAGCACACCCTCAATTACTGTCCCTCCAATCGTGCAGCTCACCATCATTACTGAGACTCCAACAATGCAGCACACCCTCAATTACTGACACTGCAATAGTTTTGCACCCTCAATTACTGACACTTCAATAGTGCAGCACACCCTCAATTACTGACACTTCAATAGTGCAGCACACCCTCAATTACTGAACTTCCGACAGTGCAGAACAGCCTCAATTACTGACACTAAAATAGTGCAGCACACCCTCAATTATTGAAGCACCAATAGACCAGCATACCGTCACTTACTGACACTCCAATAGTGACGCACACCCTCAATTACTTAGACTCAAATAGTGCAGAACACACTCAGTTACTGACCCACCAATTTTGCAGCACACCCTCAATAACTGATAATCCTGTGATGCAGCACACCCTCAATTACTGACACTCCGATAGTGACGCACACCCTCAATTACTGACACTCCAATAGTGCAGCACACCCTCAATTACTGACACGCCAATTGTGACGCACACCCTCAATTACTGACACTCCAATAGTGACGCACACCCTCAATTACTGACACACCGAAAGTGCAGCAAACCCTCAATTACTTACGCTCCAATAGTGCAGCACACCACCAATTATTGACCCTTCAATAGTGCAGCATACGTCAATTACTGACACTGCAGTAGTGTAGCACCCCCTCAAATTCTGACACTCCAATAGTGCAGCACACCCTCAATTACTGACACTCCAATAGTGCAGCACACACTCAATTACTGACACTCCAATCGTGCAGCACACCCTCAATTACTGACACTCCAATCGTGCAGCACACCCTCAATTACTGACACTGCAATAGTGCAGCACACCCTCAATTACTGACACTGCAATAGTGCAGCATATCGTCAATTACTGACACTCCAATCGTGCAGCACACCCTCAATTACTGACACTCCAAAACTGCAGCACACCCTCAATTACTGACCCTCCAACAGTGCAGCATACCGTCAATTAATGACCCTCCAACAGTGCAGCAAACGCTAAATTACTGACCCTCCAATAGTGCAGCACACCCTCAATTACTGACACTCAATAGCACAGCAGACACTCAATTACTGACCCTCCAATTGTGCAGCACATCCTCAATTATTGACTCTCCAATAGTGCAGCACACCTTCAATTACTGACACTCCAATCGTGCAGCACACCCTCAATTACAAACACTCGAATAGTGCAGCACACCCTCAATTACTGACCCACCAATAGTGCAGAACACACTCAATTACTGATCCTCCAATAGTGCAGCACACACTCAATTACTGACCCTCCAATAGTGCAGCATACACTCAATTACTGACACACCAATAGTGCAGCATACACTCAATTACGGACGCACCAATAGTGCAGCACACCCTCAATTACTGACCCTCCGATAGGGCGGCACACCCTAAATTACTGATTCTCAAACAGTGCAGAACAGCCTCAATTACTGACACTCCAATAGTGCAGCATACCATCAATTACTGGCACTCAATAGCACAGCAGACACTCAATTACTGACCCTCTAATCGTGCGGCGCAACCCCAATTATTGACCCTCCAATAGTGCAGCATACCGTCAATTACTGACACTCCAATAGTGCAGCACACCATCAATTACTGACACTCCAATAGTGCAGCATGCCGTCAATAACTGACACACCTATAGTGCAGCACAACCTCAAATTTCAGACAATTCGGTGGTGCATCACACCCTCAATTATTGACACTGCAATACTGCTGCACACCCTCAATTACTGAAACTCCAATAGTGCAGCATACCATTAATTACTGACACTCCAATAGTGCAGCACACCATCAATTACTGACACTCCAATAGTGCAGCATACCGTCAATAACTGACACACCTATAGTTCAGCACAACCTCAAATTTCAGATAATTCGGTGGTGCATCACACCCTCAATTACTGACACTGCAATAGTGCTGCACACCCTCAATTACTTACACTTGAATAATGCAGCACACCCTCAATTACTGACACTCCAACAGTGCAGAACAGCCTCAATTACTCACACTCGAATAGTGACGCACACCCTAAATTACTGAACCTCCAATAGTGCAGCCCACCTTTAATTACTGAACTTATGAAAGTGCAGCACACCCTCAATAACTGAGACACCTATAGTGCAGCAAACCCTCAATTACTGACACTCCAATGGTGCAGAACTACCTCAAGTGCTAACCTTCCTGTAGTTCAGGAAAAACTCAATTACTAAGCCTCCAATAGTGCAGCACACGCTCAATTACTGACCCTCCAATAGTGCAGCACACCCTCAATTACTGACACTCAATAGCACAGCAGACACTCAATTACTGACCCTCCAATTGTGCAGCACACCCTCAATTACTGACACTCCAATAGGGCAGCACACCCTCAATTACTGACACCATGTAGTGCAGCACACGCTCAATTACAAACACTCGAATAGTGCAGCACACCCTCAATTACAAACACTCGAATAGTGCGGCACACCCTCAATTACTGACACACCGATAGTGCAGCACAACCTCATTTACAGACAATTCGGTGTTGCAGCACACCCTCAATTACTGACACTGCAATAGTGCTGCACACCCTCAATTACTGACCCTCCAATAGTGCAGCACACCCTCAATTAGTGACACACCTATAGTGCAGCACACCCTCAATTACTTACACTCGAATAATGCAGCACACCCTCAATTACTGACACTTCAATAGTGCAGAACAGCCTCAATTACTGACCCTCCAATAGTGACGCACACCCTAAATTACTGACCCTCCAATAGTGCAGCACACCCTCAATTACTTATACTCCAAGAGTGCAGCACACCTTCTATTACTGACAAACAGGTTGCGAAGCAGACACTCAATTACTGAAACTCCAATACTGCAGCGCACCCTCAATTACTGACCCTCCAGTAGTGTAGCACCCCACAATTACTGATCCTCCAATAGTGCAGCACACCCTCAATTAGTTACACTCCAATAGTGCAGCACACCCTCAATTAGTTACACTCCAAGAGTGCAGCACACCTTCTATTACTGACAAACAGGTTGCGCAGCAGACACTCAATTACTGACCTTCCTATAGGGCAACAAACCCTGAATTATTGACTCTTCAAAAGTGCAGCATACCGTAAATTATCAACCCTCCAACAGTGCAGCACACCCTCAATTACTTACACTCCAAGAGTGCAGCACACCTTCTATTACTGACAAACAGGTTGCGCAGCAGACACTCAATTACTGACCTTCCTATAGGGCAACAAACCCTGAATTATTGACCCTTCAAAAGTGCAGCATACCATAAATTATTGAGCCTCCCACAGTGCAGCACACCCGCAATTAGTTACACTCCAATAGTGCAGCACACCCCCAATTATCGACACTTCAAGAGTGCAGCATACTGCTAATTACTCACACTACAATAGTGCAGCACACCCTCAATTACTGACACTCCAATAGTGCTGCACACCCCAATTATTGACCCTGCAATAGTGCAGCATACCATCAATTACTGACACTGCAATAGTGTAGCACCCCCTCAAATACTGTCACTCCAATAGTGCAGCACACCCTCAATTACTGACACTCCAATAGAGCAGCACACCCTCAATTACTGATTCTCCAATATGCAGCACACCCTCAATTACTGATCCTCCAATATGCAGCACACCCTCAATTACTGTCCCTCCAATCGTGCAGCTCACCATCATTACTGAGACTCCAACATTGCAGCACACCCTCAATTACTGACACTTCAATAGTGCAGCACACCCTCAATTACTGACACTTCAATAGTGCAGCCCACCTTCAATTACTGAACTTCCGACAGTGCAGAACAGCCTCAATTACTGACACTAAAATAGTGCAGCACACCCTCAATTATTGAAGCACCAATAGACCAGCATACCGTCACTTACTGACACTCCAATAGTGACGCACACCCTCAATTACTTAGACTCAAATAGTGCAGAACACACTCAGTTACTGACCCACCAATTTTGCAGCACACCCTCAATAACTGATAATCCTGTGATGCAGCACACCCTCAATTACTGACACTCCAATAGTGACGCACACCCTCAATTACTGACACTCCAATAGTGCAGCACACCCTCAATTACTGACACGCCAATTGTGACGCACACCCTCAATTACTGACACTCCAATAGTGACGCACACCCTCAATTACTGACACACCTATAGTGCAGCAAACCCTCAATTACTTACGGTCCAATAGTGCAGCACACCACCAATTATTGACCCTTCAATAGTGCAACACACACTCAATTACTGACACTCCAATCGTGCAGCACACCCTCAATTACTGACACTCCAATCGTGCAGCACACCCTCAATTACTGACACTGCAATAGTGCAGCACACCCTCAATTACTGACACTGCAATAGTGCAGCATACCGTCAATTACTGACACTACAATCGTGCAGCACACCCTCAATTACTGACACTGCAATAGTGCAGCACACCCTCAATTACTGACACTGCAATAGTGCAGCATACCGTCAATTACTGACATTGCAGTAGTGTAGCACCCCCTCAAATTCTGACACTCCAATAGTGCAGCACACCCTCAATTACTGACACTCCAATCGTGCAGCACACCCTCAATTACTGACATTCCAATCGTGCAGCACACCCTCAATTACTGACACTGCAATAGTGCAGCACACCCTCAATTACTGACACTGCAATAGTGCAGCATACCGTCAATTACTGACACTCCAATCGTGCAGCACACCCTCAATTACTGACCCTCCAATAGTACAGCACACCCTCAATTACTGATCCTCCAATACTGCAGCACACCCTCAATTACTGACCCTCCAATAGTAGAGCACACCCTCAATTACTGATCCTCCAATACTGCAGCATACCCTCAATTACTGAAACTCCAATAGTGCAGCATACCGTTAATTACTGAAACTCCAATAGTGTAGCACACTCTCAATTACTGACACGCGAATAGTGCATCACAACCTCAATTACTGAAACTCCAATAGTGCAGCACACCCTCAATTACTGAAACTCCAATAGTGCAGCAAACCCTCAATTACTGCCCCTCCAATAGTGCAGCCCACCCTCAATTACTAGCATTCCAATTGTACAGCACACACTCAATTACTTATCGTACAATAGTGCTGCACACCGTCAACTACTGACCCTCCAATAGGCCAGCACACCTTTAAATACTGACCTTCCGATAGTGCAGAACACCCTAAATTACTGACACTCCAATTGTGCAGCACACCCAAAATTACTGACACTCCAATAGTACAGCACACCCTCAATTACTGATCCTCCAATACTGCAGCACAACGACAATTACTGACACTCCAATAGTGCAGCACACCCTCAATTACTGAAACTCCAATAGTGCAGCAAACCCTCAATTACTGACACTCGAATAGTGCAGCACACCCTCAATTACTGAAACACCAATAGTGCAGCACACCCTCAATTACTGCCCCTCCAATAGTGCAGCCCACGCTCAATTACTGGCATTCCAATAGTACAGCACACACTCAATTACTTATTGTACAATAGTGCTGCACACCGTCAACTACTGACCCTCCAATAGGCCAGCACACCTTTAAATACTGAGCTTCCAACAGTGCAGAATACCGTAAATTACTGACACTCCAATTGTGCAGCACACCCTCAATTACTGACACTCCAATAGTGCAGCACACCCTCAATTACTGATCCTCCAATACTGCAGCACACCCTCAATTACCGATGCTCCAATTGTGCAGCACACCCACAATTACTCACATTCCGAGAGTGCAGAACAGCCTCAATTACTGAAACTCCAATAGTGAAGGAAACCTTTAATTACTGACTCTCCAATACTGCAGCACACCCTCCTTTACTTACACCTCAATAGTACACCTACAGTTCAGCACACCCCCAATTACTGACATTCCAATAGTGCAGCACACCCTCAATTACTGACATGCTAGTAACACAGCAGACACTCAATTACTGACCCTCTAATAGTGCAGCAGACACTTAATTATTGACCCTCCAGAAGTGCAGCATACTGTCACTTACTGACACTCCAGTAGTGCAGCACAAACTCAATTACTGACATTCCAATAATGCAGCACACCCTCTATTACTGATCCTCCAATATTGCTGCACACCCTCAATTACTGACCTTCCGACAGCGCAGCACACCCACAATTACTGACCCTCCAATAGTACAGCACACCCTCAATTACTGATCCTCCGATACTGCAGCACACCCTCAATTACTGACACTCCAATAGTGCAGCACACCCTCAATTACTGAAACTCCAATAGTGCAGCATACCGTTAATTACTGAAACTCCAATAGTGCAGCACACCCTCAATTACTGACACTCGAATAGTGCAGAACACCCTCAATTACTGAAACTCCAATAGTGCAACACACCCTCAATTACTGAAACACCAATAGTGCAACACACCCTCAATTACTGAAACTCCAATATTGCTGCATACCCTCAATTACTGAAACTCTAATAGTGCAGCATACCGTTAATTACTGACACTCCAATCGTGCAGCACACCCTCAATTACTAATCCTCCGATACTGCAGCACACCCTCAAATACTGACACTCCAATCGTGCAGCACACCCTCAATTACTGACACTCCAATCATGCAGCACACCCTCAATTACTGACACTCCAACAGTGCAGCACAGCCTCAATTAATGACACTCCAATAGTGCAGCACATCCTCAATTACTGGCATTCCAATAGTACAGCACACCCTCAATTACTGATCCTCCGATACTGCAGCACACCCTCAATTACTGACACTCCAATAGTGCAGCACAACCTCAATTACCGATCCTCCAATCATGCAGCACACCCACAATTACTCACATTCCGAGAGTGCAGAACTGCCTCAATTACTGAAACTCCAATAGTGAAGGAAACCTTTAATTACTGACTCTCCAATACTGCAGCACACCCTCCTTTACTTACACTTCAATAGTACACCTACAGTTCAGCACACCCCCAATTACTGACATTCCAATAGTGCAGCACACCCTCAATTACTGACATGCTAGTAGCACAGCAGACACTCAATTACTAACCCTCTAATAGTGCAGCATTCCCTTAATTATTGACCCTCCAAAAGTGCAGCATACTGTCAATTACTGATACTCCAGTAGTGCAGCATAAACTCAATTACTGACATTCCAATAATGCAGCACAAACTCAATTACTGATCCTCCATTATTGCTGCACACCTTCAATTACTGACCTTCCGACAGTGCAGAACACCCTAAATTACTGACACTCCAATTGTGCAGCACACCCTCAATTACTGAAACTCCAGTAGTGCAGCATACCGTTAATTACTGAAACTCCAATAGTGCAGCACACCCTCAATTACTGACACTCGAATAGTGCAGCATACCCTCAATTACTGACACTCCAATAGTGCAGCACACCCTCAATTACTGAAACTCCAATAGTGCAACACACCCTCAATTACTGAAACACCAATAGTGCAACACACCCTCAATTACTGAAACTCCAATATTGCTGCATACCCTCAATTACTGAAACTCTAATAGTGCAGCATACTGTTAATTACTAACACTCCAATCGTGCAGCACACCCTCAATTACTGATCCTCCGATACTGCAGCACACCCTCAAATACTGACACTCCAATCGTGCAGCGCACCCTCAATTACTGACACTCCAGTCATGCAGCACACCCTCAATTACTCACACTCCAACAGTGCAGCACAGCCTCAATTACTGATCCTCCGATACTGCAGCACACCCTCAAATACTGACACTCCAATAGTGCAGCACACACTCAATTACTGACCCTCCAATAGTGCAGCACCCTCAATTACTGACACTCCATTAGTGCAGCACACCCCCAATAGTGCAGCATACCGTCAATTACTGACCCTTGAATAGTGCAGCATACCGTCAATTACTGACACTCCAATAGTGCAGCACAACCTCAATTACTGACACTCCAATAGTGCAGCCCACACTCAATTACTGGCAATCCAATAGTACAGCACACCCTCAATTACTCACATTCCGAGAGTGCAGAACAGCCTCAATTACTGACACTCCAATAGTGAAGGAAACCTTTAATTACTGACACTCCAATACTGCAGCACATTCTCCTTTACTTACACTTCAATAGCACACCTACAGTTCAGCACACCACCAATTACTGACATTCCAATAGTGCTGCACACCCTCAATTACTGATCCTCTAATATTGCAGCAGACACTTAATTATTGACCCTCCAAAAGTGCAGCATACCATCAATTACTGACATTCCAGTAGTGCAGCACACCCTCAATTACTGACACTACAATAATGCAGCACAACATCAATTACTGATCCTCCAATATTGCTGCACACCTTCAATTACTGACCTTTGGACAGTGCAGAACACCCTAATTTACTGACACTCCAATTGTGAAGCAGACCCTCTATTACTGACGCTCCAATAGTGCAGCACACCCTCAATTACTGACACTCCAATTGTGCAGCACACCCTCAATTACTGATCCTCCAATATTGCAGCACACCCTCAATTACTGAAACTCCAATAGTGCAGCTTACCGTTAATTACTGAAACTCCAACAGTGCAACACACACTCAATTACTGACACTCGAATAGTGCAGCACACCCTCAATTACTGAAATTCCAATAGTGCAGCACACTTTCAATTACTGAAACTCCAATAGTGCAGCAAACCCTCAATTACTGACGTTCAAATAGTGCAGGACACACTCAATTACTGACACTCCAATAGTGCAACACACCCTCAATTACTGACATTCCAATAGTGCAGCACACACTCAATTACTGACACTTCAATAGTGCAGCATACCGTTAATTACTGAAACTCCAATAGTGCAGCACACCCTCAATTACTGACACTCGAATAGTGCAGCACACCCTCAATTACTGAAACTCCAATAGTGCAACACACCCTCAATTACTGAAACACCAATAGTGCAACACACCCTCAATTACTGAAACTCCAATATTGCTGCATACCCTCAATTACTGAAACTCTAATAGTGCAGCATACCGTTAATTACTGACACTCCAATCGTGCAGCACACCCTCAATTACTGACACTTCAATAGTGCAGCATACCGTTAATTACTGAAACTCCAATAGTGCAGCACACCCTCAATTACTGACACTCGAATAGTGCAGCATACCGTTAATTACTGACACTCCAATCGTGCAGCACACCCTCAATTACTAATCCTCCGATACTGCAGCACACCCTCAAATACTGACACTCCAATCGTGCAGCACACCCTCAATTACTGACACTCCAATCATGCAGCACACCCTCAATTACTGACACTCCAATAGTGCAGCACACCCTCAATTACTGAAACTCCAATAGTGCAGCATACCGTTAATTACTGAAACTCCAATAGTGCAGCACACCCTCAATTACTGACACTCGAATAGTGCAGAACACCCTCAATTACTGAAACTCCAATAGTGCAACACACCCTCAATTACTGAAACACCAATAGTGCAACACACCCTCAATTACTGAAACTCCAATATTGCTGCATACCCTCAATTACTGAAACTCTAATAGTGCAGCATACCGTTAATTACTGACACTCCAATCGTGCAGCACACCCTCAATTACTAATCCTCCGATACTGCAGCACACCCTCAAATACTGACACTCCAATCGTGCAGCACACCCTCAATTACTGACACTCCAATCATGCAGCACACCCTCAATTACTGACACTCCAACAGTGCAGCACAGCCTCAATTAATGACACTCCAATAGTGCAGCACATCCTCAATTACTGGCATTCCAATAGTACAGCACACCCTCAATTACTGATCCTCCGATACTGCAGCACACCCTCAATTACTGACACTCCAATAGTGCAGCACAACCTCAATTACCGATCCTCCAATCATGCAGCACACCCACAATTACTCACATTCCGAGAGTGCAGAACTGCCTCAATTACTGAAACTCCAATAGTGAAGGAAACCTTTAATTACTGACTCTCCAATACTGCAGCACACCCTCCTTTACTTACACTTCAATAGTACACCTACAGTTCAGCACACCCCCAATTACTGACATTCCAATAGTGCAGCACACCCTCAATTACTGACATGCTAGTAGCACAGCAGACACTCAATTACTAACCCTCTAATAGTGCAGCATTCCCTTAATTATTGACCCTCCAAAAGTGCAGCATACTGTCAATTACTGATACTCCAGTAGTGCAGCACAAACTCAATTACTGACATTCCAATAATGCAGCACAAACTCAATTACTGATCCTCCATTATTGCTGCACACCTTCAATTACTGACCTTCCGACAGTGCAGAACACCCTAAATTACTGACACTCCAATTGTGCAGCACACCCTCAATTACTGAAACTCCAGTAGTGCAGCATACCGTTAATTACTGAAACTCCAATAGTGCAGCACACCCTCAATTACTGACACTCGAATAGTGCAGCATACCCTCAATTACTGACACTCCAATAGTGCAGCACACCCTCAATTACTGAAACTCCAATAGTGCAACACACCCTCAATTACTGAAACACCAATAGTGCAACACACCCTCAATTACTGAAACTCCAATATTGCTGCATACCCTCAATTACTGAAACTCTAATAGTGCAGCATACTGTTAATTACTAACACTCCAATCGTGCAGCACACCCTCAATTACTGATCCTCCGATACTGCAGCACACCCTCAAATACTGACACTCCAATCGTGCAGCGCACCCTCAATTACTGACACTCCAGTCATGCAGCACACCCTCAATTACTCACACTCCAACAGTGCAGCACAGCCTCAATTACTGATCCTCCGATACTGCAGCACACCCTCAAATACTGACACTCCAATAGTGCAGCACACACTCAATTACTGACCCTCCAATAGTGCAGCACCCTCAATTACTGACACTCCATTAGTGCAGCACACCCCCAATAGTGCAGCATACCGTCAATTACTGACCCTTGAATAGTGCAGCATACCGTCAATTACTGACACTCCAATAGTGCAGCACAACCTCAATTACTGACACTCCAATAGTGCAGCCCACCCTCAATTACTGGCAATCCAATAGTACAGCACACCCTCAATTACTCACATTCCGAGAGTGCAGAACAGCCTCAATTACTGACACTCCAATAGTGAAGGAAACCTTTAATTACTGACACTCCAATACTGCAGCACATTCTCCTTTACTTACACTTCAATAGCACACCTAGAGTTCAGCACACCACCAATTACTGACATTCCAATAGTGCTGCACACCCTCAATTACTGATCCTCTAATATTGCAGCAGACACTTAATTATTGACCCTCCAAAAGTGCAGCATACCATCAATTACTGACATTCCAGTAGTGCAGCACACCCTCAATTACTGACACTACAATAATGCAGCACAACATCAATTACTGATCCTCCAATATTGCTGCACACCTTCAATTACTGACCTTTGGACAGTGCAGAACACCCTAATTTACTGACACTCCAATTGTGAAGCAGACCCTCTATTACTGACGCTCCAATAGTGCAGCACACCCTCAATTACTGACACTCCAATTGTGCAGCACACCCTCAATTACTGATCCTCCAATATTGCAGCACACCCTCAATTACTGAAACCCCAATAGTGCAGCTTACCGTTAATTACTGAAACTCCAACAGTGCAACACACCCTCAATTACTGACACTCGAATAGTGCAGCACGCCCTCAATTACTGAAATTCCAATAGTGCAGCACACTTTCAATTACTGAAACTCCAATAGTGCAGCAAACCCTCAATTACTGACGTTCAAATAGTGCAGGACACACTCAATTACTGACACTCCAATAGTGCAACACACCCTCAATTACTGACCCGCCAATAGTGCAGCACACACTCAATTACTGACACTTCAATAGTGCAGCATACCGTTAATTACTGAAACTCCAATAGTGCAGCACACCCTCAATTACTGACACTCGAATAGTGCAGCACACCCTCAATTACTGAAACTCCAATAGTGCAACACACCCTCAATTACTGAAACACCAATAGTGCAACACACCCTCAATTACTGAAACTCCAATATTGCTGCATACCCTCAATTACTGAAACTCTAATAGTGCAGCATACCGTTAATTACTGACACTCCAATCGTGCAGCACACCCTCAATTACTGACACTTCAATAGTGCAGCATACCGTTAATTACTGAAACTCCAATAGTGCAGCACACCCTCAATTACTGACACTCGAATAGTGCAGCATACCGTTAATTACTGACACTCCAATCGTGCAGCACACCCTCAATTACTAATCCTCCGATACTGCAGCACACCCTCAAATACTGACACTCCAATCGTGCAGCACACCCTCAATTACTGACACTCCAACAGTGCAGCACAGCCTCAATTAATGACACTCCAACAGTGCAGCAGAGCCTCAATTACTGACACTCCAATAGTACAGCACACCCTCAATTACTGATCCTCCGATACTGCAGCACACCCTCAATTACTGACACTCCAATAGTGCAGCACAGCCACAATTACTCACATTCCGAGAGTGCAGAACAGCCTCAATTACTGAAACTCCAATAGTGAAGGAAACCTTTAATTACTGACTCTCCAATACTGCAGCACACCCTCCTTTACTTACACTTCAATAGTACACCTACAGTTCAGCACACCCCCAATTACTGACATTCCAATAGTGCAGCACACCCTCAATTACTGACATGCTAGTAGCACAGCAGACACTCAATTACTAACCCTCTAATAGTGCAGCATTCCCTTAATTATTGACCCTCCAAAAGTGCAGCATACTGTCAATTACTGATACTCCAGTAGTGCAGCACAAACTCAATTACTGACATTCCAATAATGCAGCACAAACTCAATTACTGATCCTCCATTATTGCTGCACACCTTCAATTACTGACCTTCCGACAGTGCAGAACACCCTAAATTACTGACACTCCAATTGTGCAGCACACCCTCAATTACTGAAACTCCAGTAGTGCAGCATACCGTTAATTACTGAAACTCCAATAGTGCAGCACACCCTCAATTACTGACACTCGAATAGTGCAGCATACCCTCAATTACTGACACTCCAATAGTGCAGCACACCCTCAATTACTGAAACTCCAATAGTGCAACACACCCTCAATTACTGAAACACCAATAGTGCAACACACCCTCAATTACTGAAACTCCAATATTGCTGCATACCCTCAATTACTGAAACTCTAATAGTGCAGCATACTGTTAATTACTGACACTCCAATCGTGCAGCACACCCTCAATTACTGATCCTCCGATACTGCAGCACACCCTCAAATACTGACACTCCAATCGTGCAGCGCACCCTCAATTACTGACACTCCAGTCATGCAGCACACCCTCAATTACTCACACTCCAATAGTGCAGCACACCCTCAATTACTGAAACTCCAATAGTGCAGCATACCGTTAATTACTGAAACTCCAATAGTGCAGCACACCCTCAATTACTGACACTCGAATAGTGCAGAACACCCTCAATTACTGAAACTCCAATAGTGCAACACACCCTCAATTACTGAAACACCAATAGTGCAACACACCCTCAATTACTGAAACTCCAATATTGCTGCATACCCTCAATTACTGAAACTCTAATAGTGCAGCATACCGTTAATTACTGACACTCCAATCGTGCAGCACACCCTCAATTACTAATCCTCCGATACTGCAGCACACCCTCAAATACTGACACTCCAATCGTGCAGCACACCCTCAATTACTGACACTCCAATCATGCAGCACACCCTCAATTACTGACACTCCAACAGTGCAGCACAGCCTCAATTAATGACACTCCAATAGTGCAGCACATCCTCAATTACTGGCATTCCAATAGTACAGCACACCCTCAATTACTGATCCTCCGATACTGCAGCACACCCTCAATTACTGACACTCCAATAGTGCAGCACAACCTCAATTACCGATCCTCCAATCATGCAGCACACCCACAATTACTCACATTCCGAGAGTGCAGAACTGCCTCAATTACTGAAACTCCAATAGTGAAGGAAACCTTTAATTACTGACTCTCCAATACTGCAGCACACCCTCCTTTACTTACACTTCAATAGTACACCTACAGTTCAGCACACCCCCAATTACTGACATTCCAATAGTGCAGCACACCCTCAATTACTGACATGCTAGTAGCACAGCAGACACTCAATTACTAACCCTCTAATAGTGCAGCATTCCCTTAATTATTGACCCTCCAAAAGTGCAGCATACTGTCAATTACTGATACTCCAGTAGTGCAGCACAAACTCAATTACTGACATTCCAATAATGCAGCACAAACTCAATTACTGATCCTCCATTATTGCTGCACACCTTCAATTACTGACCTTCCGACAGTGCAGAACACCCTAAATTACTGACACTCCAATTGTGCAGCACACCCTCAATTACTGAAACTCCAGTAGTGCAGCATACCGTTAATTACTGAAACTCCAATAGTGCAGCACACCCTCAATTACTGACACTCGAATAGTGCAGCATACCCTCAATTACTGACACTCCAATAGTGCAGCACACCCTCAATTACTGAAACTCCAATAGTGCAACACACCCTCAATTACTGAAACACCAATAGTGCAACACACCCTCAATTACTGAAACTCCAATATTGCTGCATACCCTCAATTACTGAAACTCTAATAGTGCAGCATACTGTTAATTACTAACACTCCAATCGTGCAGCACACCCTCAATTACTGATCCTCCGATACTGCAGCACACCCTCAAATACTGACACTCCAATCGTGCAGCGCACCCTCAATTACTGACACTCCAGTCATGCAGCACACCCTCAATTACTCACACTCCAACAGTGCAGCACAGCCTCAATTACTGATCCTCCGATACTGCAGCACACCCTCAAATACTGACACTCCAATAGTGCAGCACACACTCAATTACTGACCCTCCAATAGTGCAGCACCCTCAATTACTGACACTCCATTAGTGCAGCACACCCCCAATAGTGCAGCATACCGTCAATTACTGACCCTTGAATAGTGCAGCATACCGTCAATTACTGACACTCCAATAGTGCAGCACAACCTCAATTACTGACACTCCAATAGTGCAGCCCACACTCAATTACTGGCAATCCAATAGTACAGCACACCCTCAATTACTCACATTCCGAGAGTGCAGAACAGCCTCAATTACTGACACTCCAATAGTGAAGGAAACCTTTAATTACTGACACTCCAATACTGCAGCACATTCTCCTTTACTTACACTTCAATAGCACACCTAGAGTTCAGCACACCACCAATTACTGACATTCCAATAGTGCTGCACACCCTCAATTACTGATCCTCTAATATTGCAGCAGACACTTAATTATTGACCCTCCAAAAGTGCAGCATACCATCAATTACTGACATTCCAGTAGTGCAGCACACCCTCAATTACTGACACTACAATAATGCAGCACAACATCAATTACTGATCCTCCAATATTGCTGCACACCTTCAATTACTGACCTTTGGACAGTGCAGAACACCCTAATTTACTGACACTCCAATTGTGAAGCAGACCCTCTATTACTGACGCTCCAATAGTGCAGCACACCCTCAATTACTGACACTCCAATTGTGCAGCACACCCTCAATTACTGATCCTCCAATATTGCAGCACACCCTCAATTACTGAAACTCCAATAGTGCAGCTTACCGTTAATTACTGAAACTCCAACAGTGCAACACACCCTCAATTACTGACACTCGAATAGTGCAGCACGCCCTCAATTACTGAAATTCCAATAGTGCAGCACACTTTCAATTACTGAAACTCCAATAGTGCAGCAAACCCTCAATTACTGACGTTCAAATAGTGCAGGACACACTCAATTACTGACACTCCAATAGTGCAACACACCCTCAATTACTGACCCGCCAATAGTGCAGCACACACTCAATTACTGACACTTCAATAGTGCAGCATACCGTTAATTACTGAAACTCCAATAGTGCAACACACCCTCAATTACTGAAACTCCAATATTGCTGCATACCCTCAATTACTGAAACTCTAATAGTGCAGCATACCGATAATTACTGACACTCCAATCGTGCAGCACACCCTCAATTACTAATCCTCCGATTCTGCAGCACACCCTCAAATACTGACCCTCCAATAGTGCAGCATACCCTCAATTACTGATCTTCAAATAGTGCAGGACACACTCAATTCCTGAGACTCCAATAGTGCAACACACCCTCAATTACTGACCCACCAATAGTGCAGCACACCCTCAATTACTGAAACTTCAAAAGTGCAACACACCCTCAATTACTGCCCCTCCAATAGTGCAGCGTACCCTCAATTACTTAGACTCCAATAGAGCAGAACACCGACATTTAATGATACATTTATAGAGCAGCAGATCCTCAATTACCGATCCTCCAAACGTGCATCACACCCTCAATTACTGATACTCAAAAAGTGCAGAACAGCTTCAATTTCTGACACTCCAATCGTGCAGCACACCCTCAATTACTAACACTCCAATTGTGCAGCACACCCTCAATTACTGTTCCTCCAATATTGCAGAACACCCTAAATTACTGACACTCCAATTGTGCAGCACACCCAAAATTACTGACACTCCAATAGTACAGCACACCCTCAATTACTGATCCTCCAATACTGCAGCACACCGACAATTACTGACACTCCAATAGTGCAGCACACCCTCAATTACTGAAACTCCAATAGTGCAGCAAACCCTCAATTACTGACACTCGAATAGTGCAGCACACCCTCAATTTCTGAAACACCAATAGTGCAGCACACCCTCAATTACTGCCCCTCCAATAGTGCAGCCCACGCTCAATTACTGGCATTCCAATAGTACAGCACACACTCAATTACTTATCGTACAATAGTGCTGCACACCGTCAACTACTGACCCTCCAATAGGCCAGCACACCTTTAAATACTGAGCTTCCAACAGTGCAGAATACCGTAAATTACTGACACTCCAATTGTGCAGCACACCCTCAATTACTGACACTCCAATAGTGCAGCACACCCTCAATTACTGATCCTCCAATACTGCAGCACACCCTCAATTACCGATCCTCCAATTGTGCAGCACACCCACAATTACTCACATTCCGAGAGTGCAGAACAGCCTCAATTACTGAAACTCAATAGTGAAGGAAACCTTTAATTACTGACTCTCCAATACTGCAGCACACCCTCCTTTACTTACACCTCAATAGTACACCTACAGTTCAGCACACCCCCAATTACTGACATTCCAATAGTGCAGCACACCCTCAATTACTGACATGCTAGTAACACAGCAGACACTCAATTACTGACCCTCTAATAGTGCAGCAGACACTTAATTATTGACCCTCCAGAAGTGCAGCATACTGTCACTTACTGACACTCCAGTAGTGCAGCACAAACTCAATTACTGACATTCCAATAATGCAGCACACCCTCTATTACTGATCCTCCAATATTGCTGCACACCCTCAATTACTGACCTTCCGACAGCGCAGCACACCCAAAATTACTGACCCTCCAATAGTACAGCACACCCTCAATTACTGATCCTCCGATACTGCAGCACACCCTCAATTACCGACACTCCAATAGTGCAGCACACCCTCAATTACTGAAACTCCAATAGTGCAGCATACCGTTAATTACTGAAACTCCAATAGTGCAGCACACCCTCAATTACTGACACTCGAATAGTGCAGCACACCCTCAATTACTGAAACTCCAATAGTGCAACACACCCTCAATTACTGAAACACCAATAGTGCAATACACCCTCAATTACTGAAACTCCAATATTGCTGCATACCCTCAATTACTGAAACTCTAATAGTGCAGCATACCGTTAATTACTGACACTCCAATCGTGCAGCACACCCTCAATTACTAATCCTCCGATACTGCAGCACACCCTCAAATACTGACACTCCAATCGTGCAGCACACCCTCAATTACTGACACTCCAATCATGCAGCACACCCTCAATTACTGACACTCCAACAGTGCAGCACAGCCTCAATTAATGACACTCCAATAGTGCAGCACATCCTCAATTACTGGCATTCCAATAGTACAGCACACCCTCAATTACTGATCCTCCGATACTGCAGCACACCCTCAATTACTGACACTCCAATAGTGCAGCACAACCTCAATTACCGATCCTCCAATCGTGCAGCACACCCACAATTACTCACATTCCGAGAGTGCAGAACAGCCTCAATTACTGAAACTCCAATAGTGAAGGAAACCTTTAATTACTGACTCTCCAATACTGCAGCACACCCTCCTTTACTGACACGCCAACAGTGCAGCACACCCTCAATTACTGATCCTCCAATACTGCAGCACACCCTCAATTACCGATCCTCCAATTGTGCAGCACACCCACAATTACTCACATTCCGAGAGTGCAGAACAGCCTCAATTACTGAAACTCAATAGTGAAGGAAACCTTTAATTACTGACTCTCCAATACTGCAGCACACCCTCCTTTACTTACACCTCAATAGTACACCTACAGTTCAGCACACCCCCAATTACTGACATTCCAATAGTGCAGCACACCCTCAATTACTGACATGCTAGTAACACAGCAGACACTCAATTACTGACCCTCTAATAGTGCAGCAGACACTTAATTATTGACCCTCCAGAAGTGCAGCATACTGTCACTTACTGACACTCCAGTAGTGCAGCACAAACTCAATTACTGACATTCCAATAATGCAGCACACCCTCTATTACTGATCCTCCAATATTGCTGCACACCCTCAATTACTGACCTTCCGACAGCGCAGCACACCCAAAATTACTGACCCTCCAATAGTACAGCACACCCTCAATTACTGATCCTCCGATACTGCAGCACACCCTCAATTACTGACACTCCAATAGTGCAGCACACCCTCAATTACTGAAACTCCAATAGTGCAGCA
Source organism: Isurus oxyrinchus (assembly GCA_026770705.1). Classification (NCBI taxonomy): domain Eukaryota; kingdom Metazoa; phylum Chordata; class Chondrichthyes; order Lamniformes; family Lamnidae; genus Isurus; species Isurus oxyrinchus. The sequence continues at coordinate 87,694 of JANJGN010001395.1, read as the reverse complement.
TACCGTTAATTACTGAAACTCCAATAGTGCAGCACACCCTCAATTACTGACACTCGAATAGTGCAGCACACCCTCAATTACTGAAACTCCAATAGTGCAACACACCCTCAATTACTGAAACACCAATAGTGCAATACACCCTCAATTACTGAAACTCCAATATTGCTGCATACCCTCAATTACTGAAACTCTAATAGTGCAGCATACCGTTAATTACTGACACTCCAATCGTGCAGCACACCCTCAATTACTAATCCTCCGATACTGCAGCACACCCTCAAATACTGACACTCCAATCGTGCAGCACACCCTCAATTACTGACACTCCAATCATGCAGCACACCCTCAATTACTGACACTCCAACAGTGCAGCACAGCCTCAATTAATGACACTCCAATAGTGCAGCACATCCTCAATTACTGGCATTCCAATAGTACAGCACACCCTCAATTACTGATCCTCCGATACTGCAGCACACCCTCAATTACTGACACTCCAATAGTGCAGCACAACCTCAATTACCGATCCTCCAATCGTGCAGCACACCCACAATTACTCACATTCCGAGAGTGCAGAACAGCCTCAATTACTGAAACTCCAATAGTGAAGGAAACCTTTAATTACTGACTCTCCAATACTGCAGCACACCCTCCTTTACTGACACTCCAATCATGCAGCACACCCTCAATTACTGACACGCCAACAGTGCAGCACAGCCTCAATTAATGACACTACAATTGTGCAGCACAATATCAATTAGTGATCCTCCAATATTGCTGCACACCTTCAATTACTGACCTTCGGACAGTGCAGAACACCCTAAATTACTGACACTCCAATTGTGCAGCAGACCCTCAATTACTGACATTCCAATAGTCCAGCACACCCTCAATTACTGATCCTCCAATACTGCAGCACACCCTCAATTACTGACAATCCAATAGTGCAGCACACGCTCAATTACTGAAACTCCACTAGTGCAGCTTACCGTTAATTACTGAAACTCCAATAGTGCAACACACCCTCAATTACTGACCCTCCAATAGTGCAGCATACCCTCAATTACTGACCTTCAAATAGTGCAGCACACACTCAATTACTGAAACTCCAATAGTGCAACACACCCTCAATTACTGACCCACCAATAGTGCAGCACACCCTCAATTACTGAAACTTCAATAGTGCAGCACACCCTCAATTACTGCCCCTCCAATAGTGCAGCATACCCTCAATTACTTACACTCCAATAGAGCAGAACACCGACATTTACTGATACATTTATAGAGCAGCAGATCCTCAATTACCGAACCTCCAAACGTGCATCACACCGTCAATTACTGATACTCAAAAAGTGCAGAACAGCTTCAATTTCTGACACTCCAATCGTGCAGCACACCCTCAATTACTGACACTCCAATCATGCAGCACACCCTCAATTTCTGACACTCCAACAGTGCAGCACAGCCTCAATTACTGACACTCCAATCGTGCAGCACACCCTCAATTACTGACATGCCAACAGTGCAGCACAGCCTCAATTAATGACACTACAATTGTGCAGCACAACATCAATTACTGATCCTCCAATATTGCTGCACACCTTCAATTACTGACCTTCGGACAGTGCAGAACACCCTAAATTACTGACACTCCAATTGTGCAGCAGACCCTCTATTACTGACGCTCCAATAGTGCAGCACACCCTCAATTACTGATACTCAAAAAGTGCAGAACAGCTTCAATTTCTGACACTCCAATCGTGCAGCACACCCTAAATTACTGACACTCCAATTGTGCAGCAGACCCTCTATTACTGACGCTCCAATAGTGCAGCGCACCCTCAATTACTGACATTCCAATAGTCCAGCACACCCTCAATTACTGATCCTCCAATACTGCAGCACACCCTCAATTACTGACAATCCAATAGTGCAGCACACCCTCAATTACTGAAACTCCAATAGTGCAACACACCCTCAATTACTGACACTCGAATAGTGCAGCATACCCTCAATTACTGAAATTCCAATAGTGCAGCACACTTTCAATTACTGAAACTCCAATAGTGCAACACACTCTCAATTACTGAAGCTCCAATAGTGCAACAAACCCTCAATTACTGACGTTCAAATGGTGCAGGACACACTCAATTACTGACACTCCAATAGTGCAACACACCCTCAATTACTGACCCACCAATAGTGCAGCACACTCTCAATTACTGACACTTCAATAGTGCAGCACACCCTCAATTACTGACACTTCAATAGTGCAGCACACCCTCAATTACTGACCCTCCAATAGTGCAGCATACCCTCAATTACTGACCTTCAAATAGTGCAGGACACACTCAATTACTGAGACTCCAATAGTGCAACACACCCTCAATTACTGACCCACCAATAGTGCAGCACACTCTCAATTACTGACACTTCAATAGTGCAGCACACCCTCAATTACTGACACTTCAATAGTGCAGCACACCCTCAATTACTGACCCTCCAATAGTGCAACACACCCTCAATTACTGACCCACCAATAGTGCAGCACACACTCAATTACTGACACTCCAATAGTGCAACACACCCTCAATTACTGACCCACCAATAGTGCAGCACACCCTCAATTACTGAAACTTCAATAGTGCAGCACACCCTCAATTACTGCCCCTCCAATAGTGCAGCATACCCTCAATTACTTACACTCCAACAGAGCAGAACACCGACATTTACTGATACATTTGTAGAGCAGCAGATCCTCAATTACCGAACCTCCAAACGTGCATCACACCGTCAATTACTGATACTCAAAAAGTGCAGAACAGGTTCAATTTCTGACACTCCAATCGTGCAGCACACCCTCAATTACTGACACTCCAATCATGCAGCACACCCTCAATTACTGACACTCTAACGTGCAGCACACCCTCAATTTCTGACACTCCAACAGTGCAGCACACCCTCAATTACTGACACTCCAACAGTGCAGCCCACCCTCAATTACTGACACGCCAACAGTGCAGCACAGCCTCAATTAATGACACTACAATTGTGCAGCACACCCTCAAATGCGGACTCTCTCGTAGTGCAGTACACACTCAATTACTGACCCTTCAATAGTGCAGCACACACTCAATTACTGACACTCCAATAGTGCAGCACACCCTCAATTACTGACACTCCAATAGTGCAGCACACCGTCAATTACTGACACTCCAATCATGCAGCACACCCTCATTTACTGACACTGCAATTGTGTAGCACCCCCTCAATTACAGACACTCGAATAGTGCAGCACACCCTCAATTACTGACCCTCCAATAGTGCAGCATCCCGTCAATTACTGACCCACCAATAGTGCAGCACACTCTCAATTACTGAAACTTCAATAATGCAGCACACCCTCAATTACTGACCCTCCAATAGTGCAGCATACCCTCAATTACTTACACTCCAATAGAGCAGAACACCGACATTTACTGATACATTTATAGCGCAGCAGATCCTCAATTACCGAACCTCCAAACGTGCAGCACACCCTCAATTACTGATACTCAAAAGTGCAGAACAGCTTCAATTTTTGACACTCCAATCGTGCAGCACACCCTCAATTACTGACACTCCAACAGTGCAGCACACCCTCAATTACTGACACTCCAACAGTGCAGCACAGCCTCAATTACTGACACTCCAACAGTGCAGCACAGCCTCAATTAATGACACTACAATTGTGCAGCACACCCTCAAATGCGGTCTCTCTAGTAGTGCAGCACACACTCAATTACTGACCCTCCAATAGTGCAGCATACCGTAAATTACTGACACTGCAATAGTATTGCACCCCCTCAAATACTGACACTCCAATCATGCAGCAAACCCTCAATTACTGACACTCCAATAGTATAGCACCCCATCAATTACTGACACTCCAATTGTGCAGCACACCCTCAATTACTGACACTCCAATATTGCAGCACACCGTCAATTACTGACACTCCAATCATGCAGCACACCCTCATTTACTGACACTGCAATAGTATTGCACCCCCTCAAATACTGACACTCCAATCATGCAGCAAACCCTCAATTACTGGCATTCCAATAGTACAGCACACCCTCAATTACTGATCCTCCGATACTGCAGCACACCCTCAATTACTGACACTCCAATAGTGCAGCACAACCTCAATTACCGATCCTCCAATCGTGCAGCACACCCACAATTACTCACATTCCGAGAGTGCAGAACAGCCTCAATTACTGAAACTCCAATAGTGAAGGAAACCTTTAATTACTGACTCTCCAATACTGCAGCACACCCTCCTTTACTTACACTTCAATAGTACACCTACAGTTCAGCACACCCCCAATTACTGACATTCCAATAGTGCAGCACACCCTCAATTACTGACATGCTAGTAGCACAGCAGACACTCAATTACTAACCCTCTAATAGTGCAGCATTCCCTTAATTATTGACCCTCCAAAAGTGCAGCGTACTGTCAATTACTGATACTCCAGTAGTGCAGCACAAACTCAATTACTGACATTCCAATAATGCAGCACAAACTCAATTACTGATCCTCCATTATTGCTGCACACCTTCAATTACTGACCTTCCGACAGTGCAGAACACCCTAAATTACTGACACTCCAATTGTGCAGCACACCCTCTATTACTGATCCTCCAATATTGCTGCACACCCTCAATTACTGACCTTCCGACAGCGCAGCACACCCAAAATTACTGACCCTCCAATAGTACAGCACACCCTCAATTACTGATCCTCCGATACTGCAGCACACCCTCAATTACTGACACTCCAATAGTGCAGCACACCCTCAATTACTGAAACTCCAGTAGTGCAGCATACCGTTAATTACTGAAACTCCAATAGTGCAGCACACCCTCAATTACTGACACTCGAATAGTGCAGCATACCCTCAATTACTGACACTCCAATAGTGCAGCACACCCTCAATTACTGACATGCTAGTAACACAGCAGACACTCAATTACTGACCCTCTAATAGTGCAGCAGACACTTAATTATTGACCCTCCAGAAGTGCAGCATACTGTCACTTACTGACACTCCAGTAGTGCAGCACAAACTCAATTACTGACATTCCAATAATGCAGCACACCCTCTATTACTGATCCTCCAATATTGCTGCACACCCTCAATTACTGACCTTCCGACAGCGCAGCACACCCAAAATTACTGACCCTCCAATAGTACAGCACACCCTCAATTACTGATCCTCCGATACTGCAGCACACCCTCAATTACTGACACTCCAATAGTGCAGCACACCCTCAATTACTGAAACTCCAATAGTGCAGCATACCGTTAATTACTGAAACTCCAATAGTGCAGCACACCCTCAATTACTGACACTCGAATAGTGCAGCACACCCTCAATTACTGAAACTCCAATAGTGCAACACACCCTCAATTACTGAAACTCCAATAGTGCAACACACCCTCAATTACTGAAACACCAATAGTGCAACACACCCTCAATTACTGAAACTCCAATATTGCTGCATACCCTCAATTACTGAAACTCTAATAGTGCAGCATACCGTTAATTACTGACACTCCAATCGTGCAGCACACCCTCAATTACTAATCCTCCGATACTGCAGCACACCCTCAAATACTGACACTCCAATCGTGCAGCACACCCTCAATTACTGACACTCCAATCATGCAGCACACCCTCAATTACTGACACTCCAACAGTGCAGCACAGCCTCAATTAATGACACTCCAATAGTGCAGCACATCCTCAATTACTGGCATTCCAATAGTACAGCACACCCTCAATTACTGATCCTCCGATACTGCAGCACACCCTCAATTACTGACACTCCAATAGTGCAGCACAACCTCAATTACCGATCCTCCAATCGTGCAGCACACCCACAATTACTCACATTCCGAGAGTGCAGAACAGCCTCAATTACTGAAACTCCAATAGTGAAGGAAACCTTTAATTACTGACTCTCCAATACTGCAGCACACCCTCCTTTACTTACACTTCAATAGTACACCTACAGTTCAGCACACCCCCAATTACTGACATTCCAATAGTGCAGCACACCCTCAATTACTGACATGCTAGTAGCACAGCAGACACTCAATTACTAACCCTCTAATAGTGCAGCATTCCCTTAATTATTGACCCTCCAAAAGTGCAGCGTACTGTCAATTACTGATACTCCAGTAGTGCAGCACAAACTCAATTACTGACATTCCAATAATGCAGCACAAACTCAATTACTGATCCTCCATTATTGCTGCACACCTTCAATTACTGACCTTCCGACAGTGCAGAACACCCTAAATTACTGACACTCCAATTGTGCAGCACACCCTCTATTACTGATCCTCCAATATTGCTGCACACCCTCAATTACTGACCATCCGACAGCGCAGCACACCCAAAATTACTGACCCTCCAATAGTACAGCACACCCTCAATTACTGATCCTCCGATACTGCAGCACACCCTCAATTACTGACACTCCAATAGTGCAGCACACCCTCAATTACTGAAACTCCAGTAGTGCAGCATACCGTTAATTACTGAAACTCCAATAGTGCAGCACACCCTCAATTACTGACACTCGAATAGTGCAGCATACCCTCAATTACTGACACTCCAATAGTGCAGCACACCCTCAATTACTGAAACTCCAACGGTGCAACACACCCTCAATTACTGAAACACCAATAGTGCAACACACCCTCAATTACTGAAACTCCAATATTGCTGCATACCCTCAATTACTGAAACTCTAATAGTGCAGCATACCGTTAATTACTGACACTCCAATCGTGCAGCACACCCTCAATTACTGATCCTCCGATATTGCAGCACACCCTCAAATACTGACACTCCAATCGTGCAGCGCACCCTCAATTACTGACACTCCAGTCATGCAGCACACCCTCAATTACTCACACTCCAACAGTGCAGCACAGCCTCAATTACTGATCCTCCGATACTGCAGCACACCCTCAAATACTGACACTCCAATAGTGCAGCACACACTCAATTACTGACCCTCCAATAGTGCAGCACCCTCAATTACTGACACTCCATTAGTGCAGCACACACCCAATAGTGCAGCATACCGTCAATTACTGACCCTTGAATAGTGCAGCATACCGTCAATTACTGACACTCCAATAGTGCAGCACAACCTCAATTACTGACACTCCAATAGTGCAGCCCACCCTCAATTACTGGCATTCCAATAGTACAGCACACCCTCAATTACTCACATTCCGAGAGTGCAGAACAGCCTCAATTACTGACACTCCAATAGTGAAGGAAACATTCAATTACTGACTCTCCAATACTGCAGCACATTCTCCTTTACTTACACTTCAATAGCACACCTACAGTTCAGCACACCACCAATTACTGACATTCCAATAGTGCTGCACACCCTCAATTACTGATCCTCTAATACTGCAGCAGACACTTAATTATTGACCCTCCAAAAGTGCAGCATACCATCAATTACTGACACTCCAGTAGTGCAGCACACCCTCAATTACTGACACTACAATAATGCAGCACAACATCAATTACTGATCCTCCAATATTGCTGCACACCTTCAATTACTGACCTTTGGACAGTGCAGAACACCCTAAATTACTGACACTCCAATTGTGCAGCAAACCCTCTATTACTGACGCTCCAATAGTGCAGCACACCCTCAATTACTGACACCCCAATTGTGCAGCACACCCTCAATTACTGATCCTCCAATATTGCAGCACACCCTCAATTACTGAAACTCCAATAGTGCAGCTTACCGTTAATTACTGAAACTCCAACAGTGCAACACACCCTCAATTACCGACACTCGAATAGTGCAGCACACCCTCAATTACTGAAATTCCAATAGTGCAGCACACTTTCAATTACTGAAACTCCAATAGTGCAACACACCCTCAATTACTGAAACTCCAATAGTGCAGCAAACCCTCAATTACTGACGTTCAAATAGTGCAGGACACACTCAATTACTGACACTCCAATAGTGCAACACACCCTCAATTACTGACCCGCCAATAGTGCAGCACACACTCAATTACTGACACTTCAATAGTGCAGCACTCCCTCAATTACTGACACTTCAATAGTGCAGCACACCCTCAATTACTGACCCTGCAATAGTGCAGCATACCCTCAATTACTGATCTTCAAATAGTGCAGGACACACTCAATTCCTGAGACTCCAATAGTGCAACACACCCTCAATTACTGACCCACCAATAGTGCAGCACACCCTCAATTACTGAAACTTCAATAGTGCAACACACCCTCAATTACTGCCCCTCCAATAGTGCAGCGTACCCTCAATTACTTAGACTCCAATAGAGCAGAACACCGACATTTACTGATACATTTATAGAGCAGCAGATCCTCAATTACCGATCCTCCAAACGTGCATCACACCCTCAATTACTGATACTCAAAAAGTGCAGAACAGCTTCAATTTCTGACACTCCAATCATGCAGCACACCCTCAATTACTAACACTCCAATCATGCAGCACACCCTCAATTTCTGACACTCCAACAGTGCAGCACACCCTCAATTAATGACACTCCAACAGTGCAGCACACCCTCAATTACTGACACTCCAATAGTACAGCACACCCTCAATTACTGATCCTCCGATACTGCAGCACACACTCAATTACTGAGACTCCAATAGTGCAACACACCCTCAATTACTGACACTCCAATCGTGCAGCACACCCTCAATTACTGAGACTCCAATAGTGCAGCGTACCCTCAATTACTTAGACTGCAATAGAGCAGAACACCGACATTTACTGATACATTTATAGAGCAGCAGATCCTCAATTACCGATCCTCCAAACGTGCATCACACCCTCAATTACTGGTACTCAAAAAGTGCAGAACAGCTTCAATTTCTGACACTCCAATCGTGCAGAACACCCTCAATTACTAACACTCCAATCATGCAGCACACCCTCAATTTCTGACACTCCAACAGTGCAGCACACCCTCAATTACTGACACTCCAATCGTTCAGCACACCCTCAATTACTGACACGCCAACAGTGCAGCACAGCCTCAATTAATGACACTACAATTGTGCAGCACAATATCAATTACTGATCCTCCAATATTGCTGCACACCTTCAATTACTGACCTTCGGACAGTGCAGAACACCCTAAATTACTGACACTCCAATTGTGCAGCAGACCCTCTATTACTGACGCTCCAATAGTGCAGCACACCCTCAATTACTGATACTCAAAAAGTGCAGAACAGCTTCAATTTCTGACACTCCAATCGTGCAGCACACCCTAAATTACTGACACTCCAATTGTGCAGCAGACCCTCTATTACTGACGCTCCAATAGTGCAGCACACCCTCAATTACTGACATTCCAATAGTCCAGCACACCCTCAATTACTGATCCTCCAATACAGCAGCACACCCTCAATTACTGACAATCCAATAGTGCAGCACACGCTCAATTACTGAAACTCCACTAGTGCAGCTTACCGTTAATTACTGAAACTCCAATAGTGCAACACACCCTCAATTACTGACACTCGAATAGTGCAGCACACCCTCAATTACTGAAATTCCAATAGTGCAGCACACTTTCAATTACTGAAACTCCAATATTGCAACAAACCCTCAATTACTGAAACTCCAATAGTGCAACACACCCTCAATTACTGACCCACCAATAGTGCAGCACACTCTCAATTACTGACACTTCAACAGTGCAGCACACCCTCAATTACTGACACTTCAATAGTGCAGCACACCCTCAATTACTGACCCTCCAATAGTGCAGCATACCCTCAATTACTGACCTTCAAATAGTGCAGCACACACTCAATTACTGAGACTTCAATAGTGCAACACACCCTCAATTACTGACCCACCAATAGTGCAGCACACCCTCAATTACTGAAACTTCAATAGTGCAGCACACCCTCAATTACTGCCCCTCCAATAGTGCAGCATACCCTCAATTACTTACACTCCAATAGAGCAGAACACCGACATTTACTGATACATTTATAGAGCAGCAGATCCTCAATTACCGAACCTCCAAACGTGCATCACACCGTCAATTACTGATACTCAAAAAGTGCAGAACAGCTTCAATTTCTGACACTCCAATCGTGCAGCACACCCTCAATTACTGACACTCCAATCATGCAGCACACCCTCAATTTCTGACACTCCAACAGTGCAGCACAGCCTCAATTACTGACACTCCAATCGTGCAGCACACCCTCAATTACTGACATGCCAACAGTGCAGCACAGCCTCAATTAATGACACTACAATTGTGCAGCACAACATCAATTACTGATCCTCCAATATTGCTGCACACCTTCAATTACTGACCTTCGGACAGTGCAGAACACCCTAAATTACTGACACTCCAATTGTGCAGCAGACCCTCTATTACTGACGCTCCAATAGTGCAGCACACCCTCAATTACTGATACTCAAAAAGTGCAGAACAGCTTCAATTTCTGACACTCCAATCGTGCAGCACACCCTAAATTACTGACACTCCAATTGTGCAGCAGACCCTCTATTACTGACGCTCCAATAGTGCAGCACACCCTCAATTACTGACATTCCAATAGTCCAGCACACCCTCAATTACTGATCCTCCAATACTGCAGCACACCCTCAATTACTGACAATCCAATAGTGCAGCACACGCTCAATTACTGAAACTCCACTAGTGCAGCTTACCGTTAATTACTGAAACTCCAATAGTGCAACACACCCTCAATTACTGACACTCGAATAGTGCAGCATACCCTCAATTACTGAAATTCCAATAGTGCAGCACACTTTCAATTACTGAAACTCCAATAGTGCAACACACTCTCAATTACTGAAACTCCAATAGTGCAACAAACCCTCAATTACTGACGTTCAAATGGTGCAGGACACACTCAATTACTGACACTCCAATAGTGCAACACACCCTCAATTACTGACCCACCAATAGTGCAGTACACTCTCAATTACTGACACTTCAATAGTGCAGCACACCCTCAATTACTGACACTTCAATAGTGCAGCACACCCTCAATTACTGACCCTCCAATAGTGCAGCATACCCTCAATTACTGACCTTCAAATAGTGCAGGACACACTCAATTACTGAGACTCCAATAGTGCAACACACCCTCAATTACTGACCCACCAATAGTGCAGCACACTCTCAATTACTGACACTTCAATAGTGCAGCACACCCTCAATTACTGACACTTCAATAGTGCAGCACACCCTCAATTACTGACCCTCCAATAGTGCAACACACCCTCAATTACTGACCCACCAATAGTGCAGCACACACTCAATTACTGACACTCCAATAGTGCAACACACCCTCAATTACTGACCCACCAATAGTGCAGCACACCCTCAATTACTGAAACTTCAATAGTGCAGCACACCCTCAATTACTGCCCCTCCAATAGTGCAGCATACCCTCAATTACTTACACTCCAACAGAGCTGAACACCGACATTTACTGATACATTTGTAGAGCAGCAGATCCTCAATTACCGAACCTCCAAACGTGCATCACACCGTCAATTACTGATACTCAAAAAGTGCAGAACAGGTTCAATTTCTGACACTCCAATCGTGCAGCACACCCTCAATTACTGACACTCCAATCATGCAGCACACCCTCAATTACTGACACTCTAACGTGCAGCACACCCTCAATTTCTGACACTCCAACAGTGCAGCACACCCTCAATTACTGACACTCCAACAGTGCAGCCCACCCTCAATTACTGACACGCCAACAGTGCAGCACAGCCTCAATTAATGACACTACAATTGTGCAGCACACCCTCAAATGCGGACTCTCTCGTAGTGCAGTACACACTCAATTACTGACCCTTCAATAGTGCAGCACACACTCAATTACTGACACTCCAATAGTGCAGCACACCCTCAATTACTGACACTCCAATATTGCAGCACACCGTCAATTACTGACACTCCAATCATGCAGCACACCCTCATTTACTGACACTGCAATAGTGTAGCACCCCCTCAATTACAGACACTCGAATAGTGCAGCACACCCTCAATTACTGACCCTCCAATAGTGCAGCATCCCGTCAATTACTGACCCACCAATAGTGCAGCACACTCTCAATTACTGAAACTTCAATAATGCAGCACACCCTCAATTACTGACCCTCCAATAGTGCAGCATACCCTCAATTACTTACACTCCAATAGAGCAGAACACCGACATTTACTGATACATTTATAGCGCAGCAGATCCTCAATTACCGAACCTCCAAACGTGCAGCACACCCTCAATTACTGATACTCAAAAGTGCAGAACAGCTTCAATTTTTGACACTCCAATCGTGCAGCACACCCTCAATTACTGACACTCCAACAGTGCAGCACACCCTCAATTACTGACACTCCAACAGTGCAGCACAGCCTCAATTACTGACACTCCAACAGTGCAGCACAGCCTCAATTAATGACACTACAATTGTGCAGCACACCCTCAAATGCGGTCTCTCTAGTAGTGCAGCACACACTCAATTACTGACCCTCCAATAGTGCAGCATACCGTAAATTACTGACACTGCAATAGTATTGCACCCCCTCAAATACTGACACTCCAATCATGCAGCAAACCCTCAATTACTGACACTCCAATAGTATAGCACCCCATCAATTACTGACACTCCAATTGTGCAGCACACCCTCAATTACTGACACTCCAATATTGCAGCACACCGTCAATTACTGACACTCCAATCATGCAGCACACCCTCATTTACTGACACTGCAATAGTATTGCACCCCCTCAAATACTGACACTCCAATCATGCAGCAAACCCTCAATTACTGACACTCCAATAGTATAGCACACCCTCAATTACTGCCACACCTATCGTGCAGCACACCCTGAATTACTGACCCTCCAATAGCGCAGCACACCCTCAATTACTTGCACACCAATAGTGCAGCACACCCTCAATTATTGACAATCCAAAAGTGCAGCACACACTCAATTGATGACTCTTCAATAATGCAGCACAGTCTCATTTACTGATCCTCCAATAGTGCAGCACACCCTCAAACACTGACCCTCTAATAGTGCATCAGACCTTCAATTACTGACCTTCTGACATTGCAGAACACCTCAATTACAGATCCTCCACTAGTGCAGCACTCCCTCAATTAATGACACTCCAATAGTGCAGCATACTATCAATTACTGACACTGCAATAGTGTAGCACCCACTCAATTACTGACACTCAAATAGTGCAGCACACGCTCAATTACTGACCCCATGTAGTGCAGGACACCTTCAATTACTGTACTTTCAATAGTCCAGCACACCCTCAATTAATGACCCTCCAAACGTGCAGCACACCCTCAATTACTGCCACACCTATCGTGCAGCACACCCTGAATTACTGACCCTCCAATAGTGCAGCACACCCTCAATTACTTGCACACCTCTAGTGCAGCACACCCTCAATTACTGACAGTCCAAAAGTGCAGCACACACTCAATTGATGACTCTTCAATAATGCAGCACAGTCTCATTTACTGATCCTCCAATAGTGCAGCACACCCTCAAACACTGACCCTCTAATAGTGCATCAGACCTTCAATTACTGACCTTCTGACATTGCAGAACACCTCAATTACAGATCCTCCACTAGTGCAGCACTCCCTCAATTAATGACACTCCAATAGTGCAGCACAGCCTTAATTACTGACAAGCCTATAGCGCAGCACATCCTCAATTACCGACCTTCCAATCGTGCAGCACACCCTCAATTAATGACACTCCAACAGTGAAACACATCATCAATTAATGACACTTCAATACTGAAGGTAACCCTCAATTTTTGAACCTCCAATAGTGTGGCACACCCTCAATTACTTACATTCCAATAGTGCAGCACACCGTCAATTACTTACGATGCAATAGTGCAGCATACCCTCAGTTACTGACATGCCAACAGTGCAGCACTGCCTCAAATACTGATAGTCCAATACTGTAGGACACCCTCAAATTCTGACCCACCAATAGTGCAGCACACCCTCAATTACTGACAATCTGGTAGCGTAGAGGACACTCAGTTACTGACACTCCAATAGTACAGCACACCTTTAATTACTGATCCTCCAATACTGCAGCACACCCTCAATTACTGGCACTTCAATACTGCAGCACACGCTCAATTACTGACACTCCAATAGGGCAGAAAAGCCACAATTACTGACATTCCAACAGTGCAGCACACCTTCAATTACTGATCCTCCAATACTGCAGCACACCTTCAATTGCTGACAAACATATAGTGCAGCACTGCCTCAAATACCGACCATCCAATCGTGCAGCACACTCTCAGTGCAGTAAAGCCACAATTGCTGACACTCCAACAGTGCAGAACACCCTCAATTACTGACACTCCAACAGTGCAACACCCCCTCAATTACTTGCACTGCAATATTGCAGCACCCCCCCATTTATTGACACTATAGTAGCAGAGCAGACTCTCAATTACTGTCACTCCAATAGTACAGCACAACTCAATTTTTACCCTCCAATAAAGCAGCATGCCCTCAATTACTTACAATGCAATAGTGCAGCATACCCTCAATTACTGACCTGCCAACAATGCAGCACTCCCTGAATTACCAACCCTCCAATCATGCAGCACACCCTCAATTACTGACACTCCAACAGTGCAACACAGCCTCAATTACTGACACTTCAATACTGAAGGTAATCCTCAATTTTTGAACCACCAATAGTGCAGCACACCCTCAATTACTGACACTCCAATATTGCAGCAGACCGTCAATTACTGACACTCCAATCATGCAGCACAGCCTCATTTACTGACACTGCAATAGTGTAGCACCCCCTCAATTACAGACACTCGAATAGTGCAGCACACTCTCAATTACTGACACTCGAATAGTGCAGCACACCCTCAATTACTGACCCTCCAATAGTGCAGCATACCCTCAATTACTTACACTCCAATAGAGCAGAACACCGAGATTTACTGACACATTTATAGAGGAGCAGATCCTCGATTACCGAACCTCCAAACGTGCAGCACACCCTCAATTACTGATACTCAAAAAGTGCAGAACAGCTTCAATTTCTGACACTCCAGTCGTGCAGCACACCCTCAATTACTGACACTCCAACAGTGCAGCACAGCCTCAATTACTGACACTCGAATCGTGCAGCACACCCTCAATTACTGACACTCCAACAGTGCAGCACAGCCTCAATTAATGACACTACAATTGTGCAGCACACCCTCAAATGCGGACTCTCTAGTAATGCAGCACACACTCAATTACTGACCCTCCAATAGTGCAGCATACCGTCAATTACTGACACTGCAATAGTTTTGCACCCCCTCAATTACTGACACTCCAATTGTGCAGCACACCCTCAATTACTGACACTCCAATCATGCAGCACACCCTCATTTACTGACACTGCAATTGTGCAGCACAGCCTCAATTACTGACACTCCAATATTGCAGCACACCGTCAATTACTGACATGCCAATAGTGCAGCACCCTCAATTACTGACACTCCAATTGTGCAGCTCACCCTCAATTACTGACACTCCAATATTGCAGCACACCGTCAATTACTGACACTCCAATCATGCAGCACACCCTCATTTACTGACACTGCAATTGTGCAGCACAGCCTCAATTACTGATCCTCCAATACTGCAGCGCACAGTCAATTACTGACATGCCAATAGTGCAGCACCCTCAATTACTGACACTCCAATAGTGCAGAACACCCTCAATTACTGACCCTTGAATAGTGCAGCATACCGTCAATTACTGACACTCCAATAGTGCAGCACAACCTCAATTACTGACCCTCCAATAGTGCAGCACACCCTCAATTACTGACCCTCCAATAGTGCAGCTGATACTCAATTACTGACACTCCAATAGTGCAGCCCACCCTCAATTACTGGCATTCCAATAGTACAGCACACACTCAATTACTTATCGTACAATAGTGCTGCACACCGTCAACTACTGACCCTCCAATAGGCCAGCACACCTTTAAATACTGACCTTCCGACAGTGCAGAATACAGTAAATTACTGACACTCCAATAATGCAGCACGCCCTCAATTACTGACACTCCAATAGTGCAGCACACCCTCAATTACCGATCCTCCAAACATGCAGCACACCCACAATTACTCACATTCCGAGAGTGCAGAACAGCCTCAATTACTGACACTCCAATAGTGAAGGAAACCTTTAATTACTGACACTCCAATACTGCAGCACACCCTCCTTTACTTACACTTCAATAGTACGCCTACGGTTCAGCACACCCCCAATTACTGACATTCCAATAGTGCAGCACACCCTAAATTACTGACACACCAATAGTGCAGCACACCCTCAATTACTGAAACACCCATAGTGCAGCACACCCTCAATCACTGAAACTCTAATAGTGCAGCACACTCTCAATTACTGATCCTCCAATATTGCTGCACACCTTCAATTACTGACCTTCCGACAGTGCAGAACACCCTCTATTACTGACACTCCAACTGTGCAGCACACCCTCTATTACTAACATTCCAATAGTGCTGCACACCCTCAATTAATGACACTACAATTGTGCAGCACACCCTCAATTACTGACCCTCCAACAGTGCAGCACAGCCTCCTGCACCCCCACCACCCCTCCTGCCACCTCCCCCTCCACCCACCCACCCATCCCTCCACCCAACCCCCAACTCATGTCATGAATTTGTTTCCTAACTGGATCAGCCGGGGTGTCGGGACAATGGATCTCTCTCTCTCTATCTCTCTCTGACTCAGATGAACTGGGATCTAATCACTATTTTCTGTTTACGGCCCTCCCAGAGTTGTTTCCGAATGGACGGCAGATACGGTTACTTCACTTGGGTCAATGATCACGTTACTGGGTGAGGACATGTTACTCCAGCTCCCAAATACGGTGAGTCATTGCAGCGCTTGCTAGACAGATTTCACACCACCCCGCCACTGTCATGGGCTCTTCTCAAAGCATAGTCACTCCCTTGCTCAGCCTCGCCCTCCATCTACCTCCTCCTTGTGGGCTCTTGCCATACGCAAAATGGCTGCCACCAGCTTCCCTACATAACGACAGTCGCTGCGCTCCCAAGGAGTGCCCGCCCATGCCTTGGGAGGTGGCCGGTGACGTTTAGCGGGCTGGTTACAGCTCCCCCGACCCCCATCCTGTCTCTCTCCCCCTCCCTCCGGATATAGACTCCAGATCCCCTACCACCCCCAATCCCTCCCTCTGCCAGTCGCCACCCAGCAACACATCAGCTGGCTGACCCGGCTCCCTTTGTGGGATCTTGCTCTGCACAGTCTGGCTGGCCGACAAGCGGCCGGGGTGAGGGTGAGGTTGGTTTTGGGCAGACGTTTTTTTTCAACCCTTCACCATCGCCGCTTTTTAAGGAATAAAAAAAAAACTGCAACACAGGTTTTGGTCGATACCCGATCGCTGTTTTGTGGGATCTTGCTGTGCTTTTCTGACCCGTGCGCCCCCCCCCCCCCCCTCCCTCCCCCTCGGAGGGTGATGTGGATTATCCCATTTCGAAGAAGAGCTGGGGTTGGATGGGTGCTGGGGAAATTGCCCCCCACCCCCACCTTGGGTGTCCAGTTGGGGGTTGGGGGGGGGGCGGGTGGGGGTTGGGCCGAAATGGACCTGAAAATAGTAACGGCGATCCCCACTCATTATCAACATTGCTGTTGGTGGGAGCTTGCTGTGCACCAACGGTCGGTGTCACGTTTCCTGCACAGGCAGTGGGAATGTGGCAGGAAACTCCCTCACTGGCTGGAAAGCGCTTGGTGAGGGGATGCGAGCTGGCTTGACACGGTGGCCTGTTTTGGTTTGCAGACCACTGTTAAAGACGCCCTGTTGAAGTGCTCAGCCTCTCAGGCGGCGCCGGGCCCCGCTGTCCTGCCAGAGTTCGATACCAGTGGCGTTAGGATCCAGAGCCAGCGCAGGATTTTCATCATCGTGGTGGGCGACCCAGCAGGGGATGACTTGCGGAGAACCCGGGCAGGTAACGTCCACCACTTCTCCCGCCGTTCTACGTCAGCTCACCCCCGTCCTCCTGCCTGGGCCCTGGCTCTGTGCTGGCTGCTCCTGTCCTGTCACAGGGGCCCTGTTGGCTGGAAGGAAGAGGAGTCGGCGGCGATGGTTCTCACGGATTGTCAAGCGGGAAGCGGCTCTCCCCGATGGTCTCCCTACCTTCCACACTCTGTAAACATCAGCTTGATCAAATCTCTGCTGTCCTCATATCCTAACCTGTAATTGTGTCCTGTATCTTCTCCCCGGCGTCCCCACCTCAGACCCCACCCCACCTGACCGCCCCTTCCCGGTTGCCTGATCTACATTGACTTCTGCATCAGCAACAATGGTTTCAAATCCCTCCGTGACCTCACCCCTCCCTATCTCTTTAACCTCCTTCAGCCCCTACACCCCTCCCTATCTCTGTAACCTTCTCCAGCCTCTACACCCCTCCCTATCTGTGTAACCTCCTCCAGGCTCTACACCCCTCCCTATCTCTGTAACCTTCTCCAGCCTCTACACCCCTCCCTATCTCTGTAACCTCTTCCAGCCTCTACACCCCTCCCTATCTGTGTAACCTCCTCCAGGCTCTACACCCCTCCCTATCTCTGTAACATCCTCCAGGCCCTACAACCCTCCGAGATCTCTGTGCTCCTCTAATTCCAGCCTCTTGTGCATCTCCAGATTCCCATCGCTCCACCATTGGTGGCCGTGCCTTCAGCTGCCTGGGCCCTAAGATCTCGAATTCCCTCCCTAAACCTCTCCGCCTCCATCTCTCTTTCTGTAAGACGCTGCCTAAAACAGACCTCTTTGACCGAACTTCTTATCTCTAATATCTCCCTATGTGGCTCGGGGATAGTGGGGGAGGGTGAGTGAGGGAAGGAAGGTTGGGGATAAAGGAGGGTGAGGGGAACAGAGGAGGAGGGAAGGGGGGATGAAGGAGGGATGGGGGACGGAGAATGAAGGGGAGGTTGAGTGAGGGAGTGGGAGGGAGGGATGGGGACAAAGGAGGGTAAGGTGGACAGAGGGGGAGAGAAGGGGATGAAGGAGGGAGGGGGAGGGATGGAGATGGAGGGACAGAGGGATGGAGGGGAGGGTGAGTGAGGAAGTTGGAGGGATGGAGAGATGTGGACGAAGAAAGGTGAGGGAAAGGGGACAAAGGAGGGTGGGGAGGGAGAATGAAGGGGAGGGAAAGAGGGAGAGGGGGACAGAGTAGGTGAGTGAGGGAGGGAGAAGGAGGGATACATAAGGAGAGGGAAGAGGTGATGTAGGGGGAGTGATGGAGGGATGCAGACAGAGGGAGGTGGAGGGGAGGGTGAGTGAAAGGGATGGAGGAAGTTGGAAAGAGAGGGAAGTGGGATGGAGGGGTAAGATGAGTGAGGGAGTGTCGGGGATGGAGGGAGGGGGGCGAAGAATGAGGGAGGGAAAGTGAAGGAGAGGGAGGCATTCGGAGAGGGAGGGGATGATGGAGGGGGAGGGAGGGTGGGAAGGCAGTGGAGGAGGGTGAGGGGTGCAGAGGGGTGAAGGATTAATTAAACATCACTCCTGTTTCCCATTGAAATAGCCTCATGCAGCAAGACCCCCACCAGCGAGGAAATCCAGGAACTGGGGGAGGCCAACGCACTCTGGACACCAAAGCAGCTCACGTGGATATTGACGGAGACCTTTGAGGACACGATTGATGTGCTGGCTTCAATCCGCAGCTTCTCAGACGAGCAGCGCGTTGCTCTGATGGACAAGGCAGTGGAGGTAACACCCACCGCGTGAGATTAAAGCAGGTGAGGAGTCCGGGCTGGATGTGGGTTCGGAGGGGTGACCCCCATCATCTGTTTCGTCTGTGATCTTGGTTGAGGGGTAAATATTGGCCCCAGGGCAGGAGAGGTTCTCTGCACTATCTTCTTCCAATAGCAGCCGGGGAGGCAGGGGAAGTGGGGGGGGGGGTTATGTTTTACATACCCGCCTGAGAGAGCAGACGACACCTCTGGCTGTGCGGCACTCCCTCACTACTGGCACTGGGAGAATTGAGTCCGGATTTTGTCCTCAGGACCCTGCAGTCAGACTCAAACCTTCTGTGGCTCAGAGGGAAGGGAGCAGCTTGCTGTACCCGGAGCCACGGCAGTGTGAAGGGTGCGTAGCCAAAGGTTAAGTGATGCCTCGCTGTGAGGGTTGCCAGCATGACTCGTCCGTCTGTTTGTGTGTTGCAGGCATGGGGAGCAACATCCAGTTTCACCCAGGAAGAAATTGCCAATCTGCAATCCCTCGTCAGCATGCTCCCTGTGAGTGAGGTAAAGTCACTGGATCTCAGTTCCATTGATAATCTGGAAAGCATGGCCGTCTGCCCAACATGGACCCAAGAGAAGGTAACTGCACCTCAGGCCCTCTGAGCATGGTCAAACACCAACTCCCACTCCAACAACACCTATGACCTACTATAATATCCCAAGCTGCTTCATGGGAATGATTAGCAAACACATTTTGACTTGGAGCTCAGGGCCCCTGGAGCTGAAGGCACGGCCGCCAATGGTGGAGCGATGGGAATCGGGGGATGGACAAGAGGCCGGAATTGGAGGAACGCACAAATCTCGAGGGTGGTAGGGGCTGGAGGAGGTTACAGAGATAGAGAGGGGTGTAGAGTCTGTAGGGAGGAGTGTAACAGCTGGAGGAGGTTACAGAGATACGGAGGGGTGTTGGGGCTGGAGGAGCTTACAGAGATAGGGAGGAGAGTAGGGGCTGGAGGAGGTTACAGAGGGGTGCAGGGGCTGGAGGAGGTTACAGAGATAGGGAGAGATGTAGGGTCTGGAGGTGGTTAAAGAGATAGGGAGGTTTAGGGGTTGGAGGAGGTTACAGGGATAGGGAGGAGTGTAGGGACTGGAGGAGGTTATAGAGATAGGGAGGGGTGTAGGGGCTGGAGGAGGTTACAGAGATAGAGAGGGATGAGAGGATGGAGGGGGTAACAGAGATAGGGAGGGAGTTACAGAAATAGGGAGGGTTGTAGGGGCTGGAGGAGGTTACAGAGATAGGAAGTTACAGAGATAGGGAGGGTTGTAGGGGCTGGAGGAGGTTACAGAGATAGGGAGGGGTGTAGGAGCTGGAGGAGGTTACAGAGATAGGGAATGATGAGAGGCTGGAGGAGGTTACAGAGATAGGGAGGGGTGTAGCAGCTGGAGGAGGTTACAGAGATACGGAGGGGTGCTGGGGCTGGAGGAGGTTACAGAGATAGGGAGGGGTGTAGGGGCTGGAGGAGGTTATAGAGGGGTGTAGGGGCTGGAGGAGGTTACAGAGATAGGGAGGAGTGTAGAGGCTGGAGGTGGTTACAGAGATAGGGAGGGTGGTAGGGTTTGGAGGAGTTTACAGGGATAGCGAGGAGTGTAGGGACTGGAGGAGGTTATAGAGATAGGGAGGGTTGTAGGGGCTGGAGGAGGTTACAGAGATAGGGAGGGCTGTAGGGGCTGGAGGAGGTTACAGAGATAGACAGTGGTGTAGGGGCTGGAGGAGGTTACAGAAATAGGGAGTGATGAGAGGCTGGAGGAGGTTACAGAGATAGGGAGGATGGGAGGCTGGTGCGGGTTACAGGGATGGGGAGGGAGTTACAGAGATAAGAAGGGGTGTAGGGCTGGAGGAGGTTACAGACATAGGGAAGGATGTAGGGGCTGCAGGAGGTAACAGAGATAGGGAGGGGTGTAGGGCTGGAGGAGGGTATAGAGATAGGAAGGGGTGTAGGGGCTGGAGGAGGTTACAGAAATAGGGAGGGGTGTAGGGGCTGTAGGAGGTTATAGATATAGGGAGTGTTGTAGGGGCTGGAGGAGGTTACAGAGATAGGGAGGGGTTTAGGGGCTGGAGGAGGTTACAGAGATAGGGAGGGGTGTAGGAGCTGGAGGTGGTTACAGAGATAGGGAGGGATGAGAGGCTGGAAGGGGTTACAGAGAGGGAGGGGTGTAGGGGCTGGAGGAGGTTACAGAGATAGGGAGGGGTGTAGGGGCTGGAGGTGGTTACAGAGATAGGGAGGGGTGTAGGGGCTGGAGTAGATTACAGAGATCGGGAGCGATGAGAGGCTGGAGGGGGTTACAGAGGTATGGAGTGGTGAAGAGGCTGGAGGGGGTTACAGAGATAGGGAGGGGTGTAGGAGCTGGAGGTGGTTACAGAGATAGGGAGGGATGAGAGGCTGGAGGGGGTTACAGAGATAGGGAGGGGTGTAGGGGCTGGAGGAGGTTACAGAGATAGGGAGGGGTGTAGGGGCTGGAGGTGGTTACAGAGATAGGGAGGGGTGTAGGGGCTGGAGGGGGTTACAGAGGTAGGGAGTGGTGAAGAGGCTGGAGGGGGTTACAGAGATAGGGAGAGGTGTAGGTGCTGGAGGAGGTTACAGATATAAGGAGGGATGGGAGGCTGGTGCGGGGTACAGAGATGATGCCGGAGTTAAAGAGATGGGGGGGGGTGAGAGGCTGGAGGAGGTTACAAAGGTAGGGAGGAGTGTAGGTACTGGAGGAAGTTACAGAGAAAGGGTGAGTTGTAGGGGCTGGAGGAGGTTACAGAGATAGGGAGCGATGAGAGGCTGGAGGAGGTTACAGAGATAGGGAGGCGTGTAGGGGTTGGAGGAGGTTACAGAGATAGGGAGGGGTCTAGGGACTGGAGGAGGTTACAGAGATAGGGAGGGGTGAGAGGCTAGAGGAGGTTACAGAGAAAGGGTGAGGAGTAGGAGCTGTAGGAGGTTACAGAGATAGGGAGCGGTCTAGAGGCTGGAGGAGGTTACAGAGATAGGGACGGAGGTAGGGCCTGGAGGAGGTTACAGAGATAGGGAGGGATGAGAGGCTGGAGGGGGTTACAGAGATAAGGAGGGGTGTAACAGCTGGAGGAGGTTACAGAGATACGGAGGGTTGCTGGGGCTGGAGGAGGTTACAGAGATAGGGAGGGGTGTAGGGGCTGAAGGAGTTTACAGAGATAGCAGTTGTTTTAGGGGCTGGGGTGGGTTACAGAGACCAGGAGGTCGTAGTTTTTGGGGGATTTAACAGAGATTGGAATGTTTGTAGGTGCTGTAGTACGTCACAGAGACAGGGAGGGTTGTACGAGCTGGAGGAATTTACAGAGATAGGGAGGGGTGAAGGGGCTGGAGGAG
Organism: Isurus oxyrinchus; assembly: GCA_026770705.1. Classification (NCBI taxonomy): domain Eukaryota; kingdom Metazoa; phylum Chordata; class Chondrichthyes; order Lamniformes; family Lamnidae; genus Isurus; species Isurus oxyrinchus. The sequence continues at coordinate 64,387 of JANJGN010001395.1, read as the reverse complement.
GTTACAGAGGGGTGTAGGGGCTGGAGGAGGTTACAGAGATAGGGAGAGTTGTAGGGTTTGGAGGATTTTACAGGGATAGCGAGGAGTGTAGGCACTGGAGGAGGTTATAGAGATAGGGAGAGGTGTAGGGGCTGGAGTAGGTTACAGAGATAGGGAGGGGTGTAGGGGCTGGAGGAGGTTACAGAGATAGTGAGGGATGAGAGGATGGAGGGGGTAACAGACATAGGGAGGGAGTTACTGAATTAGGGAGGGTTGTAGGGGCTGGAGGAGGTTACAGAGATAGGAAGTTGCAGAGATAGGGAGGGTTGCAGGGGCTGGAGGAGGTTACAGAGATAGGGAGGAGTGTAGGGGCTGGAGGAGGTTACAGAAATAGGGAGTGATGAGAGGCTGGAGGAGGTTACAGAGATAGGGAGGAATGGGAGGCTGGTGTGGGTTACAGAGATGGGGAGGGAGTTACAGAGATAAGGAGGGGTGTAGGGCTGGAGGAGGTTACAGAGATAGGGAGGGGTGTAGTGGTTGGAGGAGGTTACAGAGATAGGGAGGGGTGTAGGAGCTGGAGGTGGTTACAGAGATAGGGAGGGATGAGAGGCTGGAGGGGGTTACAGAGATAGGGAGGGGTGTAGGGGCTGGAGGTGGTTACAGAGATAGGGAATGATGAGAGGCTGGAGGAGGTTACAGAGATAGGGAGGGGTGTAGCAGCTGGAGGAGGTTACAGAGATACGGAGGGGTGCTGGGGCTGGAGGAGGTTACAGAGATAGGGAGGGGTGTAGGGGCTGGAGGAGGTTACAGAGATAGGAAGTTACAGAGATAGGGAGGGTTGTAGGGGTTGGAGGTGGTAATAGAGATAGGCAGGGGTGAGAAGCTGGAGGAGGTTATAGAGATAGGGAGGAGCGTAGGGGCTGGAGGAGGTTACAGAGATAGGGAGTGGCGTAGGGGCTGCTGGAGGTTACAGAGATAGGGAGGGGTGTAGCAGCTGGAGCAGGTTACAGAGATATGGAGCGTTGTAGGGGCTGTAGGAAGTTACAGAGATAGGGAGGGGTGTAGGGCTGGAGGAGGTTACAGAGATAGGGAGGGGTGTATGGGCTGGAGGAGGTAACAGAGAATGGGAGGGGTGTAGGAGCCCGAGGAGGTTACAGAGATTGGGAGGGCTGTAGGGGCTGGAGGGGGTTACAGAGATAGGGAGGGGTGTAGGTGTGGAGGAGGTCACAGAGATAGGGAGGTGTGTACAGGCTGGATAAGCTTACAGAAATATCGAGGGTTGTAGGGTTGGAGCAGGTTACAGAGATACGGAGGGGTGTAGGAATTGCAGGAGGTTACAGAGATAGGGAGGTGTCTAGGTAATGGTGGAGGTTACAGAGATAGGGAGGGGTGTAGGGTGCAGCACACCCTCAAATGCGGACTCTCTAGTAGTGCAGCACACCCCCAATTATTGACCCTCCAATAGTGCAGCATACCGTCATTTACTGACACTGCAATAGTGCAGCACCCCCTCAAATTCTGACACTCCAATAGTGCAGCATACCCTCAATTACTGACACTCCAATAGTGCAGCACACCCTCAATTACTGACACTCCAATAGTGCAGCACACCCTAAATTACTGACACGGCAATAGTGTAGCACCCCCTCAATTACAGACTCTCAAATAGTGCAGAATACTGTAAATTACTGACACTCCAATAGTCAGTACACCCTCAATAACTGACACTCCAATAGAGCAGCACACCCCCAATTATTGATCCTTCAATAGTGCAGCATACCGTCAATTACTGAAACTGCAATAGGGTAGCACCCCTCAATTACTGACACTCAATAGTGCAGCAAACCCTCAATTACTGACACTCGAATAGTGAAGCACACCCTCAATTACTAACCCTCCAATAGTGCAGCACACCCTCAATTACTGACACCATGTAGTGCAGAACACCCTGAATTACTGTCCTTTCAATAGTCCAGCACACACTCAATGATCCTCCAATAGTGCAGCACACCCTCAATCACTGCCACACCTATAGTGCAGCAAACCCTGAATTACTGACCCTACAGTAGTGCAGCACACCCTCAATTACTTGCACACCTCTAGTGCAGCACACCCTCAATCACTGACATTCCAAAAGTGCAGCACACCCTCAATTGATGACTCTTCAATAATGCAGCACATTCTCATTTACTGATCCTCCAATAGTGCAGCCTCAAACACTGACCCTCTAATAGTGCATCACACCTTCAATTACTGACCTTCCGACATTGCAGAACACCCTCAATTACAGAACATCCACTAGTGCAGCACTCCCTCAATTACTGACACTCCAACAGTGCAGCACAGCATCAATTACTGACACTTCAATACTGAAGGTAACCCTGAATTACTGACCCTCCAATAGTGCAGCACACCCTGAATTACTGAACCTCCAATAGTGCAGCAAACCTTCAATTACTGAACCTCCAATAGTGCAGCCAACCCTCAATTACTGACTCTCCAATAGTGCAGCACACCCTCAATTACTGCCACTCCAATCATGCAGCACACCCTCAATTACTGACACTGCAATCGTGCAGCACACCCTCAATTACTGATACTGCAATAGGGTAGCACCCCTCAATTACTGACACTCAATAGTGCAGCACACCCTCAATTACTGACACTCCAACTGTGCAGCACACCCTCAATTACTGACACTCGAATAGAGCAGCACACCCTCAATTACTAACCCTCCAATAGTGCAGCTCACCCTCAATTACTGACACCATATAGTTCAGAACACCCTGAATTACTGTCCTTTCAATAGTCCAGCACACACTCAATGACCCTCCAATAGTGCAGCACACCCTCAATCACTGCCACACCTATAGTGCAGCAAACCCTGAATTATTGACCCTGCAATAGTGCAGCACACCCTCAATTACTTGCATACCTCTAGTGCAGCACCCCCTCAATCACTGACCCTCCAATAGTTCAGCACACCCTCAATTGCTGACCCTCCAATAGTTCAGCACACCCTCAATTACTGAGCCTCCAATATTGTAGCACACCCTCAATTACTGACACTCCAATAGTGCAGCATCCTCAATTACTGATCATCCAAATGTGCACCACACCCTCAATTACTGACACTCCAATAGAGCAGCATCCTCAATTACTGACACTCCAATAGAGCAGCACACCCTCAATTACTGACACACCTATTGTGCAGCATATCCTCAATGACTGATCATCCAAATGTGCACCACACCCTCAATTACTGACACTCCAATAGTGCACCACACCCTCAATTACTGACACTCCAATAGTACACCACACCCTCAATTACTGACACTCCAATAGTGCAGCACACCCTCAATTACTGACACTCCAATAGTGCAGCATCCTCAATTACTGATCATCCAAATGTGCACCACACCCTCAATTACTGACACTCCAACAGTATAGCACGGTCTCAATTACTGAGACTCCAATACTGCAGCACACCCTCAATTACTGACACTCCAACAATATAGCACGGTCTCAATTACTGACACTCCAATAGTGCAGCACACCCTCAATTACTGACACTCAAACAGTATAGCACGGTCTCAATTACTGACACTCCAACAGTGCATCACACCCTCAATTACCGACACTCCAACAGTATAGCACAGTCTCAATTACTGACACTCCAATAGTGCAGCACACCCTCAATTACTGACACACCTATTGTGCAGCATATCCTCAATTATTTACAATCCAATACTGCAGCACACCCACAATTACCGACGACCAATCATGCAGCACACCCTCAATTACTGACATGCAAGTAGTGCAGCAGACACTCAGTTACTTATGGTCCAATATTGAAGCACACTGTCAATTCCTGACAAACCATAAGTGCAGCCGGAGGAGGTTCCAGATACAAGGAGGGTTTAGGATCTGGAGGAGATTACAGAGATAGGAAGGTTTGTAGGAGCAGGAGGAGGATACTGAGTTGGGGAGGGTTGTTGGGTCTGGAGGAGGTTACAGAGAGCGGGTGGGTTGTGGTGAGTGGAGAAGTTTACAGAGATCAGGAGGGTTGTATGGGCTGTAGGAGTTAGGGAGGGATGTAGGATCTGGAGGAGATTCCAGAAATAGGGAGTGGTGTAGGGGCTGAAGGAGGTTACAGAAATAGGGAGACGATTAGGTGCTGGAGTAGGTTACAGAGATAGGGAGGGCTGTAGGGGCTGGAGGAGGTTACAGCAATAGGGATGGGTGTAGGGGCTGGAGGAGGTTACAGAGATAGGGAGGTGTGTAGGGGTTGGAGGTGGTTACAGAGTTAGGGAGGGGTGTAGGATTCGGAGGAGGTTACAGAGATAGGGAGGTGTGTAGGGACTGGAGCTGGTTACAAAGATAAGGGTGGGGGGAGGGGCTGGAGGAAATAACAGAAATAGGGAAGGAGTTATAGAGATAGTGAGAGGTGTAGGGCTGGAGGAGGTTAAAGATAAGGAGGGGTGTACGGGCATGAGGAGGTTACAGAGATATGGACGGGTATAGGGGCTGGAGGAAGTTACAGAGATAGGGAGGGGTGTAGGGGCTGGAGCAGGTTACAGAGTTAGGGAGACGTGTAGGAGCTAGAGGAGGTTACAGAGATAGGGATGGTGTAGGGGCTGGAGGAGGTTACAGAGATAGGGAGGTGTGTAGGGGTTGGAGGAGGTTACAGAGATAGGGAGGGGTGTAGGTGCTGGAGGAGGTTACAGAGATAGAAAGTTACAGAGATAGGGAGGGAGTTACAGAGATAAGGAGGGTTGTAGGGCTGGAGGAGGTTACAGAGATAGGGAGGGGTGTTGGAGGTGGAGGAGTTTACAGAGATAGGAAGGGGTGTAGGGGCTGGAGGAGGTTAGATAGATAGGGACGGTTTTACAGGTTGGAGAACCTTACAGAGTTAGGGAGGGTGGTAGGGGTTGGAGCAGTTTACGAGATAGGGAGGGGCGTAGGGGCAGGAGGAGGTTACAGAGATAGGGAGTTGTGTAGTGGCTGGAGGAGGTTACAGAGTTAGGGAGGGAGTTACAGAGATGAGATGGGGTGTAGGGCTGGAGGAGGTTACAGAGGTAGGGAGGGAGTTACAGAGATAGGGAGGATTGAGAGGCTGGAGACCGTTACAGAAATAGGGAGGAGTGTAGAAGCCGGAGGATGTTGCAGAGATAGGGAGGGGTGTAGGGATTGGAAGAGGTTACAGAGTTGGGAGGGGTGTAGGGACTGGGGGTAATTACAGAGATAGGGAGGGAGTTACAGAGATTGGAAGTTACAGAGATAGGAAGGGAGTTACGGAGATAAGGAGGGGTGTAGGACAGGAGGAGGTTACAGTGATATGGATGGGTGTAGGGACTGGAGGAGGTTACAGAGATAGGGAGGGAGTTACAGAGATAAGGAGGCGTGTAGGTCTGGAAGAGGATACAGAGATAGGGCGGGAGTTACAGAGATAGGGAGCGGTGAGAGGCTGGAGAGCGTTACAGAGATAGGGAGGGGTGTATGGGCTGGAAGAAGTTACAAAGATGGGGTGGGGGGAGGGGCTGGTGGAGGTTACAGAGATAGGGAGGAATGAGAGGCTGGAGTGTGTTAGAGAGATAGTGATTGAGTTATAGTGATAATGAGCAGTGCAGGTCTGGAGGAGGTTATAGATAGTGATGGGTGTACGGGCATGAGGAGGTTACAGTGTTAGGGAGGGGTGTAGGGGCTGAATGAGGTTACAGAGATAGGGAGGGGTGTAGGGGCCGGATGAGATTACACGGACAGGGAGGTGTGTAGGGGCTGGAAGAGGTTACAGAGATAGGGAGGGATGTAGGGCCTGGAGGAGTTTACAGAGATAGGGAGCGGTGAGAGGCTGGAGGTGGTTACAGAGATAGGGCGGGATGTAGGGGCTGGAGGAGTATACAGAGATAGGGAGTGGTGTAGGGTCTGGAGGAGGATACAGAGCTAGGGAGGAAAGAGAGGCTGGAGGGTGTTACAGAGATTGTGAGAGAGTTATAGTGATAATGAGCAGTGTAGGTCTGGAGGAGTATACAGATAGTGAGGGGTGTACGGGCATGAGGAGGTTACAGAGATAGGGAGGGGTGTAGGGGCTGGAGGAAGTTACAGAGATAGGGAGGTTTATAGGGGCTGGAGGATTTTACAGAAATAGAGAGGGGTTTTTGGGTCCGAAAGTGGTTATAGAGATAGGGAGTTTTGTAGGGGCTGGAGGAAGTTACAGAGATAGGGAGGGGTGTAGGGGCCGAAGGAGGTTACAGAGATAGGGAGGGGTGTAGGGGCTTGAAGAGGTTACAGACATAGGGATGGGTGTAGGGATCGGAGGAGGTTACAAAGATAGGGAGGGGTTGGAGATGGTTATAGTGATAGGTAGGGGTGAGAGGCTGGAGGAGGGTACAGAGATAGGGAGAAGATTAGGAGCCGGAGGAGGTTACAAAGTTTGGGAGGGGTGTAGGGGCTGGAGGAGGTTTTAGACATAGGGAGGGGTGTAGGGTTTGGAGGAGGTTACAGAGATAGGGAGGGGTGTAGGGACTGGAGCAGGTTACAGAGATAGGGAGGGTTGCGAGGCTGGAGGAGGTTACAGAGTTAGGGAGAGTTTAGGAGCTGGAGGAGGTTACAGCAAAAGGGAGGGGTGTAGGGACTGGAGGGGGTTACAGAGATAGGGAGGGAGTTACAGAGATAGGAAGGGAGTTACAGAGATAAGGAGGGGTGTAGGGCTGGAGGAGATGAGAGATTTAGGGAGGGGTGTAAGGGCTGGAGGAGCTTACAGAGTTAGTGAGGTTGTAGGGGCTGGAGGAGTTTACAGAGCTAGGGAGGGGTATAGTGGCTGGAGGATGTTACAGAGATAGGGAGCTGTGTAGGTGTTGGAGGAGGTTACAGATATAGGGAAGTGTGTATGGTTTGGAGGACGTTACAGAAATAGGGTGGTGTGTAGCGGTTCGAGGAGGTTGCAGAGATAGGGAGGGGTGTAGGAGCTGGAGGAGGTTACAGAGATAGGGAGAGATGAAGGGGCTGGAGGAGGTTAGAGATAGGGAGGGGTGTACGGGCATGAGGAGTTTACAGAGATAGTGAGCGGTGTAGATGCTGCCGGGGGTTACAGAGATATGGAGGGGTGTAGGGGCTCTAGGAGGTTACAGAGATAGGGAGTGGTGTAGGGACTGGAGAAGCTTACAGAGATCGGGAGGGGTGTAAGGGTTGGAGCAGTTTACAGAGATAGGGAGAGGTGTAGGGGCTGGAGCAGGTTACAGAGATAGGGAGGGGTGTAGGGGCTGGAGGAAGTTACAGAGATAGGGAGGGTTGTAGGGCCTGGAGCAGTTTACAGATATAGGGATGTGTGTCGGGGCGGGAGGAGGTTACAGACATAGGGAGGGTTGTAGGGACTGGTGGAGGTTACAGAGATAGGGAGGAGTTTATGGGCTGTAGGATTTTACAGAGATAGGGAGAGGTGTAGGGGCCGGAGGAGGTTACAGAGATAGGGAGGGGTGTAGGGGTTGGAGCAGGTTACAGAGATAGGGAGGTACGTAGGGGTTGGAGGAGTTTACAGAGATAGGGAGGGCTGTAGGGGATGGATGATGTTACAGAGTTAGGGAGAGGTGTAGGGGCTGGAGGAGGTTACAGACATAGGGAGGTTGTAGGGGCTAGAGGAGGTTACAGAGTTATGAAGGGGTATAGTGGCCGGAGCAGGTTACAGAGATAGGGAGGGGTGTAGTGGTAGGAGACGGTTATAGAGATAGGGAGGTGTGTAGGGGTTGGAGGAGGTTACAGAGATAGGGAAGTGTGAAGGGGCTGGAGGAGGTTACAGAGCTATGGAGGTGTGTAGGGGTTGGAGGAGGTTACAGAGATAGGGAGGGGTGTAGGAGCCGGAGGAGGTTACAGAGATAGGGAGAGGTGTAGGGGCATGAGGAGTTTACAGAAATAGTGAGGGGTGTAGAGGCTGGAGGTGGTTATAGAAATATGGAGGGGTGTACGGGCATGAGGAGGTTACAAAGATAGGGAGGGTTGTAGGGAATGGAGGAGATTACAAAGATAGGGAGGGCTGTACCTGCTGGAGAAGCTTACAGAGATAGAGAGTGGTGTAGGGGTTGGAGCAGGTTACAGGTATAGGGAGGTGTGTAGGGGTTGGAGGTGGTTACAGAGATAGGGAGAGGTGTAGTAGCGGGAGGATGTTACAGAGATATTGAGGGAGTTACAGAGATAGGAATGATTGAGAGGCTGGAGAGCGTTACAGAGATAGGGAGGGGTGTATGAGCAGGAGGATGTTACAGAGATAGGGAGGGGTGTAGGGATTGGAGGAGGTTACAGAGATAGGGAGGTGTGTAGGGACTGGAGGAGTTTACAGAGATAGGGAGGGGTGAGAGGCTGGAGGAGGTTACAGAGTTAGGGAGAGGTGTAGGAGCCGGAGGAGGTTACTGAGATAGGGATTGTTGTCGGGGCTGGTTGGGGTTACAGAAATAGGAAGTTACAGAGATAGGGAGGGAGTTCCAGAGATAAGGAGGGGTGTAGGGCTGGAGGAGGTTACAGAGATAGGGAGGGGTGTAGGGGCTGGAGGAGTTTACAGAGATAGGGAAGGGTGTACTTGTTGGCGAAGGTTACAGAGATAGGGAGGGGCGTCGGGGCTGGAGGAGGTTACAGAAATAGGGAGGGAGTTACAGAGATGAGGAGGGGTGTAGGGTGGAGGAGGTTACAGAGATAGGGAGGGCGTTACAGAGATAGGGAGGATTGAGAGGCTGGAGAGCATTACAGAGATAGGGAGGAGTGTAGAAGCCGGAGGATGTTACAGAGATAGGGAGGGATGTAGGGATTGGAGGAGGTTACAGAGATAGGGATGGGTGTAGGGACTGGAGGAGGATACAGAGATATGGAGGGGTGTAGGGGTTGGAGGAGGTTACAGAGATAGGGAGGGAGTTACAGAGATAAGGAGGGGTGTAGGTCTGGAAGAGGATACAGAGATAGGGCAGGAGTTACAGAGATAGGGAGCAATGAGAGGCTGGAGAGCGTTACAGAGATTGGGAGGGGTGTATGGGCTGGAGGAAGTTACAAAGATAGGGGTGGGGGGAGGGGCTGGTGGAGGTTACAGAGATAGGGAGGAATGAAAGGCGGAGCGTGTTACAGAGATAGTGATTGAGTTATAGTGATAATGAGCGGTGTAGGTCTGGAGGAGGTTATAGATAGTGATGGGAGTACAGGCATGAGGAGGTTACAGTGATAGGGAGGGTTGTAAGGGCTGGAGGAGGTTACAGAGTTAGGGACGGGTGTAGGGGCTGGAGGAAGTTACAGAGACAGGGAGGGGTGTAGGGGCTGAATGATTACAGAGATAGGGAGGGGTGTAGGGGCTGGAGCAGGTTACAGAGTTAGGGAGACGTGTAGGAGCTAGAGGAGGTTACAGAGATAGGGATGGTGTAGGGGCTGGAGGAGGTTACAGAGTTAGGGAGGTGTGTAGGGGTTGGAGGAGGTTACAGAGATAGGGAGGGGTGTAGGTGCTGGAGGAGGTTACAGAGATAGAAAGTTACAGAGATAGGGAGGGAGTTACAGAGATAAGGAGGGTTGTAGGGCTGGAGGAGGTTACAGAGATAGGGAGGGGTGTTGGAGGTGGAGGAGTTTACAGAGATAGGAAGGGGTGTAGGGGCTGGAGGAGGTTAGATAGATAGGGACGGTTTTACAGGTTGGAGAACCTTACAGAGTTAGGGAGGGTGGTAGGGGTTGGAGCAGTTTACGAGATAGGGAGGGGCGTAGGGGCAGGAGGAGGTTACAGAGATAGGGAGTTGTGTAGTGGCTGGAGGAGGTTACAGAGTTAGGGAGGGAGTTACAGAGATGAGATGGGGTGTAGGGCTGGAGGAGGTTACAGAGGTAGGGAGGGAGTTACAGAGATAGGGAGGATTGAGAGGCTGGAGACCGTTACAGAAATAGGGAGGAGTGTAGAAGCCGGAGGATGTTGCAGAGATAGGGAGGGGTGTAGGGATTGGAAGAGGTTACAGAGTTGGGAGGGGTGTAGGGACTGGGGGTAATTACAGAGATAGGGAGGGAGTTACAGAGATTGGAAGTTACAGAGATAGGAAGGGAGTTACGGAGATAAGGAGGGGTGTAGGACAGGAGGAGGTTACAGTGATATGGATGGGTGTAGGGACTGGAGGAGGTTACAGAGATAGGGAGGGAGTTACAGAGATAAGGAGGCGTGTAGGTCTGGAAGAGGATACAGAGATAGGGCGGGAGTTACAGAGATAGGGAGCGGTGAGAGGCTGGAGAGCGTTACAGAGATAGGGAGGGGTGTATGGGCTGGAAGAAGTTACAAAGATGGGGTGGGGGGAGGGGCTGGTGGAGGTTACAGAGATAGGGAGGAATGAGAGGCTGGAGTGTGTTAGAGAGATAGTGATTGAGTTATAGTGATAATGAGCAGTGCAGGTCTGGAGGAGGTTATAGATAGTGATGGGTGTACGGGCATGAGGAGGTTACAGTGTTAGGGAGGGGTGTAGGGGCTGAATGAGGTTACAGAGATAGGGAGGGGTGTAGGGGCCGGATGAGATTACACGGACAGGGAGGTGTGTAGGGGCTGGAAGAGGTTACAGAGATAGGGAGGGATGTAGGGCCTGGAGGAGTTTACAGAGATAGGGAGCGGTGAGAGGCTGGAGGTGGTTACAGAGATAGGGCGGGATGTAGGGGCTGGAGGAGTATACAGAGATAGGGAGTGGTGTAGGGTCTGGAGGAGGATACAGAGCTAGGGAGGAAAGAGAGGCTGGAGGGTGTTACAGAGATTGTGAGAGAGTTATAGTGATAATGAGCAGTGTAGGTCTGGAGGAGTATACAGATAGTGAGGGGTGTACGGGCATGAGGAGGTTACAGAGATAGGGAGGGGTGTAGGGGCTGGAGGAAGTTACAGAGATAGGGAGGTTTATAGGGGCTGGAGGATTTTACAGAAATAGAGAGGGGTTTTTGGGTCCGAAAGTGGTTATAGAGATAGGGAGTTTTGTAGGGGCTGGAGGAAGTTACAGAGATAGGGAGGGGTGTAGGGGCCGAAGGAGGTTACAGAGATAGGGAGGGGTGTAGGGGCTTGAAGAGGTTACAGACATAGGGATGGGTGTAGGGATCGGAGGAGGTTACAAAGATAGGGAGGGGTTGGAGATGGTTATAGTGATAGGTAGGGGTGAGAGGCTGGAGGAGGGTACAGAGATAGGGAGAAGATTAGGAGCCGGAGGAGGTTACAAAGTTTGGGAGGGGTGTAGGGGCTGGAGGAGGTTTTAGACATAGGGAGGGGTGTAGGGTTTGGAGGAGGTTACAGAGATAGGGAGGGGTGTAGGGACTGGAGCAGGTTACAGAGATAGGGAGGGTTGCGAGGCTGGAGGAGGTTACAGAGTTAGGGAGAGTTTAGGAGCTGGAGGAGGTTACAGCAAAAGGGAGGGGTGTAGGGACTGGAGGGGGTTACAGAGATAGGGAGGGAGTTACAGAGATAGGAAGGGAGTTACAGAGATAGGGAGAGGTGTAGTAGCGGGAGGATGTTACAGAGATATTGAGGGAGTTACAGAGATAGGAATGATTGAGAGGCTGGAGAGCGTTACAGAGATAGGGAGGGGTGTATGAGCAGGAGGATGTTACAGAGATAGGGAGGGGTGTAGGGATTGGAGGAGGTTACAGAGATAGGGAGGTGTGTAGGGACTGGAGGAGTTTACAGAGATAGGGAGGGGTGAGAGGCTGGAGGAGGTTACAGAGTTAGGGAGAGGTGTAGGAGCCGGAGGAGGTTACTGAGATAGGGATTGTTGTCGGGGCTGGTTGGGGTTACAGAAATAGGAAGTTACAGAGATAGGGAGGGAGTTCCAGAGATAAGGAGGGGTGTAGGGCTGGAGGAGGTTACAGAGATAGGGAGGGGTGTAGGGGCTGGAGGAGTTTACAGAGATAGGGAAGGGTGTACTTGTTGGCGAAGGTTACAGAGATAGGGAGGGGCGTCGGGGCTGGAGGAGGTTACAGAAATAGGGAGGGAGTTACAGAGATGAGGAGGGGTGTAGGGTGGAGGAGGTTACAGAGATAGGGAGGGCGTTACAGAGATAGGGAGGATTGAGAGGCTGGAGAGCATTACAGAGATAGGGAGGAGTGTAGAAGCCGGAGGATGTTACAGAGATAGGGAGGGATGTAGGGATTGGAGGAGGTTACAGAGATAGGGATGGGTGTAGGGACTGGAGGAGGATACAGAGATATGGAGGGGTGTAGGGGTTGGAGGAGGTTACAGAGATAGGGAGGGAGTTACAGAGATAAGGAGGGGTGTAGGTCTGGAAGAGGATACAGAGATAGGGCAGGAGTTACAGAGATAGGGAGCAATGAGAGGCTGGAGAGCGTTACAGAGATTGGGAGGGGTGTATGGGCTGGAGGAAGTTACAAAGATAGGGGTGGGGGGAGGGGCTGGTGGAGGTTACAGAGATAGGGAGGAATGAAAGGCGGAGCGTGTTACAGAGATAGTGATTGAGTTATAGTGATAATGAGCGGTGTAGGTCTGGAGGAGGTTATAGATAGTGATGGGAGTACAGGCATGAGGAGGTTACAGTGATAGGGAGGGTTGTAAGGGCTGGAGGAGGTTACAGAGTTAGGGACGGGTGTAGGGGCTGGAGGAAGTTACAGAGACAGGGAGGGGTGTAGGGGCTGAATGATTACAGAGATAGGGAGGGGTATAGTGGCTGGAGGAGGTTACAGAGATAGGGAGCGGTGAGAGGCTGGAGGAGGTTACAGAGATAGGGCGGGATGTAGGGGCTGGAGGAGTTTACAGAGATAGGGAGGTGTGTAGGGGCTGGAGGAGGAAACAGAGATAGGGAGGAATGAGAGGCTGGAGGGTGTTACAGAGATTGTGAGAGAGTTATAGTGATAATGAGCGGTGTAGGTCTGGAGGAGTATAAAGATAGTGAGGGGTGTACGGGCATGAGGAGGTTACAGAGATAGGGAGAGTTTAGGAGCCGGAGCAGGTTACAGCGAAAGGGAGGGGTGTAGGGGCTGGAGGGCTTTACAGAGATAGGGAGGGAGTTACAGAGATAGGAAGTTACAGAGATAGGGAGGGAGTTACAGAGATAAGGAGGGGTGTAGGGCTGGAGGATGTTACAGTGATAGGGAGGGGTGTAGGGGCCTGAGGAGGTTACAGAGATAGGGAGGGAGTTAAAGAGATAAGGAGGGGTGTAGATCTGGAAGAGGATACAGAGATAGGGCGGGAGTTACAGAGATAGGGAGCGGTGAGAGGCTGGAGAGCGTTACAGAGATGGGGGGTGTGTATGGGCTGGAGGAAATTACAAAGATAGGGGTGGGGGGAGGGGCTTGTGGAGGTTACAGAGATAGGGTGGAATGAGAGGCTGGAGCGTGTTACAGAGATAGTGAGGGAGTTATAGTGATAATGAGCGGTGTAGGTCTGGAGGAGTTTACAGATAGTGATGGGTTACGGGCATGAGGAGGTTACAGAGATAGGGAGGGGTGTAGGGGCTGGAGGAAGTTACAGAGATAGGGAGGGGTGTAGGGGCTGGATGAGGTTACAGAGATAGGGAGGGGTGTAGGAGCCGGAGGAGATTACACAGACAGGGAGGTGTGTAGTGGCTGGAGAAGGTTACAGAGATAGGGAGCGGTGAGAGACTGGAGGTGGTTACAGAGATAGGGCGGGATGTAGGGGCTGGAGGAGTTTACAGAGATAGGGAGGGGTGTAGGGGCTGGAGGAGGATACAGAGATAGGGAGGAATGAGAGGCTGGAGGGTGTTACAGAGATTGTGAGAGAGTTATAGTGATAATGAGCAGTGTAGGTCTGGAGGAGTATACAGATAGTGAGGGGTGTAGGGGCTGGAGGAAGTTACAGAGATAGGGAGGGTAATAGGGACTGGAGGATTTTACAGAAATAGAGAGGGGTTTTTGGGTCCGAAAGTGGTTACAGAGATAGGGAGGGGTGTAGGGGCCTAAGGAGGTTACAGAGATAGGGAGGGGTGTATGGGCTGCAGGATTTTACAGAAATAGGGAGGGGTGTAGGGGCCGCAGGAGGTTACAAAGATGGGGGGTGGTGTAGGGGTTGGAGATGGTTATAGTGATAGGTAGGGGTGAGAGGCTGGAGGAGGTTATAGAGATAGGTAGGGGTGGGAGGCTGGAGGAGGGTACAGAGATAGGGAGAGGAGTAGGAGCCGGAGGAGGTTACAAAGATTGGGAGGGGTGTAGGGGCTGGAGGAGGTTTTAGACATAGGGAGGGGTGTAGGGATTGGAGGAGGTTACAGAGATAGGGAGGGTTGTAGGGACTGGAGCAGGTTACAGAGATATGGAGGCTTGCGAGGCTGGAGGAGGTTACAGAGTTAGGGAGAGTTTAGGAGCCGGAGGAGGTTACAGCGAAACAGAGGGTTGTAGGGGCTGGAGGGGGTTACAGAGATAGGGAGGGAGTTACAGAGATAGGAAGTTACAGAGATAGGTAGGGAGTTACAGAGATAAGGAGGGGTGTAGGGCTGGAGGAGGTTACAGAGATAGGGAGGGGTGTAGGGTCTGGAGGAGGTTACAGAGATAGGGAGGGGTGTAGGGACTGGAGGAGTTTACAGAGATAGGGAGGGCTGAGAGGCTGGAGGAGGTTACAGATATAGGGTGGAGTGTAGGGGTTCGAGGAGGTTGCAGAGATAGGGAGGGGTGTAGGAGCTGGAGGAGGTTACAGAGATAGGGAGAGATGAAGGGGCTGGAGGAGGTTAGAGATAGGGAGGGGTGTACGGGCATGAGGAGTTTACAGTAATAGGGAGGGGTGTAGATGCTGCCGGGGGTTACAGAGATATGGAGGGGTGTAGGGGCTCTAGGAGGTTACAGAGATAGGGAGTGGTTTATGGACTGGAGAAGCTTACAGAGATCAGGAGGGATGTAAGGGTTGGAGCAGGTTACAGAGATAGGGAGGGGCGTAGGGGCTGGAGGAGGTTACAGAGATAGGGAGGGGTGTAGGGGTTGGAGCAGGTTACAGAGATAGGGAGGTGCGTAGGGGCTGGAGGAGTTTACAGAGATCGGGAGAGGTGTAGGGGATGGATGATGTTACAGGGTTAGGGAGAGGTGTAGGGGCTGGAGGAGGTTACAGACATAGGGAGGTTGTAGGGGCTGGAGGAGGTTACAGAGTTATGGAGGCGTATAGTGGCCGGAGCAGGTTACAGAGATAGGGAGGGGTGTAGGTGTAGGAGACGGTTATAGAGATAGGGAGGTGTGTAGGGGTTGGAGGAGGTTACAGAGATAGGGAAGTGTGTAGGGGCTGGAGGAGGTTACAGAGCTAGGGAGGTGTGTAGGGGTTGGAGGAGGTTACAGAGATAGGGAGGGGTGTAGGTGTAGGAGACGGTTATAGAGATAGGGAGGTGTGTAGGGGTTGGAGGAGGTTACAGAGATAGGGAAGTGTGTAGGGGCTGGAGGAGGTTACAGAGCTAGGGAGGTGTGTAGGGGTTGGAGGAGTTTACAGAGATCGCGAGAGGTGTAGGGGATGGATGATGTTACAGAGTTAGGGAGAGGTGTAGGGACTGGAGGAGGTTACAGACATAGGGAGGTTGTAGGGGCTGGAGGAGGTTACAGAGTTATGGAGGGGTATAGTGGCCAGAGCAGGTTACAGAGATAGGGAGGGGTGTAGGTGTAGGAGATGGTTATAGAGATAGGGAGGTGTGTAGGGGTTGGAGGAGGTTACAGAGATAGGGAAGTGTGTAGGGGCTGGAGGAGGTTTCAGAGCTAGGGAGGTGTGTAGGGGTTGGAGGAGGTTACAGAGATAGGGAGGGGTGTAGGTGTAGGAGACGGTTATAGAGATAGGGAGGTGTGTAGGGGTTGGAGGAGGTTACAGAGATAGGGAAGTGTGTAGGGGCTGGAGGAGGTTACAGAGCTAGGGAGGTGTGTAGGGGTTGGAGGAGGTTACAGAGATAGGGAGGGGTGTAGGAGCTGGAGGAGGTTACAGAGATAGGGAGAGGTGTAGGGGCATGAGGAGTTTACAGAAATAGTGAGGGGTGTAGAGGCTGGAGGTGGTTACAGAAATATGGAGGGGTGTACGGGCATGAGGAGGTTACAAAGGTAGGGAGGGTTGTAGGGAATGGAGGAGATTACAGAGATAGGGAGTGGTGTACCTGCTGGAGAAGCTTACAGAGATAGGGAGGGGTGTAGTGGTTGGAGGAGGTTACAGATATAGGGAGGTGTGTAGGGGTTGGAGGTGGTTACAGAGATAGGGAGGTGTGTAGGTGTTGGAGGAGGTTACAGAGATAGGGAGGTGTGTAGGGGTTGGAGGTGGTTACAGAGATAGGGAGGGGTGTAGTAGCCGGAGGAGATTACAGATATAGGGAGAGGTGTAGGAGCTGGAGGAGGTTACAGAGATAGGGAGGGTTGTAGGGTCTGGAGGGGGTTACAGAGATAGGGAGGGAGTTACAGAGATAAGGAGGGGTGTAGGTCTGGAGGAGGTTTTAGATATAGGGCGGGAGTTACAGGGATAAGGAGGGGTGAGAGGCTGGAGAGCGTTACAGAGATAGGGAGGGGTGTTGGAGCTGCAGGAGTTTACAGAGATAGGTTGAGGTGTAGGGTCTCGAGGAGGTTACAAAGATAGCGGTGGGGGGAGGGGCTGGTGGATCTTACAGAGATAGGGAGGGAGTTATAGAGATAATGAGCGGTGTAGGGCTGGAGGAGGTTACAGATAGTGAGGGGTGTACGGGCGTGAGGAGGTTACAGTGATAGGGATGATTGAGAGGCTGGAGATTGTTACAGAGATAGGGAGGGGTTTATGAGCAGGAGGATGTTATAGAGATAGGGAGGGGTGTAGGGACTGGAGGAGTTTACAGAGATAGGGAGGGTTGAGAGGCTGGAGGATGTTACAGAGTTAGGGAGAGGTGTAGGAGCCAGAGGAGGTTACTGAGATAGGGATTGTTGTAGGGGCTGGAAGGAGTTACAGAGATAGGAATTTACAGAGATAGGGAGGGAGTTCCAGAGATAAGGAGGGGTGTAGGGCTGGAGGAGTTTACAGAGATAGGGAAGGGTGTACTTGCTGGCGAAGGTTACAGAGATAGGGAGGGGCGTCGGGGCTGGAGGAGGTTACAGAGATAGGGAGGGGTGTAGGTGTAGGAGACGGTTATAGAGATAGGGAGGTGTGTAGGGGTTGGAGGAGGTTACAGAGATAGGGAAGTGTGTAGGGGCTGGAGGAGGTTACAGAGCTAGGGAGGTGTGTAGGGGTTGGAGGAGGTTACAGAGATAGGGAGGGGTGTAGGAGCTGGAGGAGGTTACAGAGATAGGGAGAGGTGTAGGGGCATGAGGAGTTTACAGAAATAGTGAGGGGTGTAGAGGCTGGAGGTGGTTACAGAAATATGGAGGGGTGTACGGGCATGAGGAGGTTACAAAGGTAGGGAGGGTTGTAGGGAATGGAGGAGATTACAGAGATAGGGAGTGGTGTACCTGCTGGAGAAGCTTACAGAGATAGGGAGGGGTGTAGTGGTTGGAGGAGGTTACAGATATAGGGAGGTGTGTAGGGGTTGGAGGTGGTTACAGAGATAGGGAGGTGTGTAGGTGTTGGAGGAGGTTACAGAGATAGGGAGGTGTGTAGGGGTTGGAGGTGGTTACAGAGATAGGGAGGGGTGTAGTAGCCGGAGGAGATTACAGATATAGGGAGAGGTGTAGGAGCTGGAGGAGGTTACAGAGATAGGGAGGGTTGTAGGGTCTGGAGGGGGTTACAGAGATAGGGAGGGAGTTACAGAGATAAGGAGGGGTGTAGGTCTGGAGGAGGTTTTAGATATAGGGCGGGAGTTACAGGGATAAGGAGGGGTGAGAGGCTGGAGAGCGTTACAGAGATAGGGAGGGGTGTTGGAGCTGCAGGAGTTTACAGAGATAGGTTGAGGTGTAGGGTCTCGAGGAGGTTACAAAGATAGCGGTGGGGGGAGGGGCTGGTGGATCTTACAGAGATAGGGAGGGAGTTATAGAGATAATGAGCGGTGTAGGGCTGGAGGAGGTTACAGATAGTGAGGGGTGTACGGGCGTGAGGAGGTTACAGTGATAGGGATGATTGAGAGGCTGGAGATTGTTACAGAGATAGGGAGGGGTTTATGAGCAGGAGGATGTTATAGAGATAGGGAGGGGTGTAGGGACTGGAGGAGTTTACAGAGATAGGGAGGGTTGAGAGGCTGGAGGATGTTACAGAGTTAGGGAGAGGTGTAGGAGCCGGAGGAGGTTACTGAGATAGGGATTGTTGTAGGGGCTGGAAGGAGTTACAGAGATAGGAATTTACAGAGATAGGGAGGGAGTTCCAGAGATAAGGAGGGGTGTAGGGCTGGAGGAGTTTACAGAGATAGGGAAGGGTGTACTTGCTGGCGAAGGTTACAGAGATAGGGAGGGGCGTCGGGGCTGGAGGAGGTTACAGAGATAGGGAGGGGTGTAGGGGCTGGAGGAGGTTGCAGACATAGGGAGGGGTGTAGATGCTGCCGGGGGTTACAGAGATATGGAGGGGTGTAGGGGCTCTAGGAGGTTACAGAGATACGGAGTGGTGTAGGGACTGGAGGAGATTACAGAGATAGGGAGGGGTGTACCGGCTGGAGAAGCTTACAGAGATCTGGAGGGGTGTAAGGGTTGGAGCAGGTTACAGAGATAGGGAGGGGCGTAGGGACTGGAGGAGGTTACAGAGATAGGGAGGGGTGTAGGGGCTGGAGCAGTTTACAGAGATAGGGAGGGGTGTAGGGGCTGGAGGAAGTTACAGAGATAGGGAGGGGTGTAGGGGCTGGAGCAGTTTACAGAGATAGGGATGTGTGTAGGGGCGGGAGGACGTTACAGAGAAAAGGAGGGTTGTAGGGCCTGGTGGAGATTACAGAGATAGGGAGGAGTTAGATGCTGGCGGCGGTTACAGAGATATGGAGGAGTGTAGGGGCACGAGGAGGTTACAGAGATAGGGACGGGTGTCGGAACTGGAGGAGATTACAGAGATACGGAGAGGTGTAAGGGTTGGAGCAGGTTACAGAGATAGGGAGCGGCGTAGGGCCTGGAGGAGGTTACAGAGATAGGGAGGGGTGTAGGGGCTGAAGCAGGTTACAGAGTTAGGGAGGGGTGTAGGGGCTGAAGCAGGTTACAGAGATAGGGAGGTTGTCGGGGCTGGAGGAGGTTACAGAGATAGGGCGGGTGTTACAGAGATAAGGAGGTGTGTAGTTCTGGAGGAGGTTACGGGGATAGGGCGGGAGTGACATAGATAGGGAGGTGTGTAGGAGCCGGAGGAGGTTACAGAGATAGGGAGGGGTGTAGGGGCTGGAGGTGGTTACAAAGATAGGGTTGCGGGGAGGGGCTGGTGGATGTTACAGAGATAAGGAGGGAGTTATGCAGAAAATGAGCGGTGTAGGGCTGGAGGAGCTTACATATAGGGAGGGGTGTACGGGCATGAGGAGGTTACAGAGATATTGAGGGTTGTAGGGGTTGGAGCAGGTTACAGAGATAGGGAGGGGCGTAAGGGCTGGAGGGGTTTACAAGAGATACGGAGGGGTGTAGGGCTGGAGGAGGTTACAGAGATAGGGTGGGAGTTACAGAGATAAGGACGGGTGAGAGCTGGAGAGCATTGCAGAGATAGGGAGGGTTGTATGAGCAGGAGGATGTTACAGAGATAGGGGTGTAGGGATTGGAGGAGGTTACAGAGATAGGGAGGGGTGTAGGGACTGGAGGAGTTTACAGAGATAGGGAGGGGGGAGAGGCTGGAGGAGGTTACAGAGTTCGGGAGAGGTTTAGGAGCCGGAGGAGGTTATTGAGATAGGGATTGTTGTAGGGGCTGGATTGGGTTACAGAGATAGGAAGTTACAGAGATAGGGAGGGAGTTACAGAGTTAAGGAGTGGTGTAGGGCTGGAGGATGTTACAGAGATAGGGAGGGGTGTTGTGGCTGCAGGAGGGTACAGAGATAGGGAGGGGTGTAGGGGCTGGAGGAGTTTACAGAGATAGGGAAGGATGTACGGGCTGGCGAAGGTTGCAGAGATAGGGAGGGGCGTCGGGGCTGGAGGAGGTTACAGAGATAGGGAGGGGTGTAGGGGCTGGAGGAGGTTAGAGATTTAGGGAGGGGTGTAGGGGCTGGAGGAGCTTACAGAGTTAGGGAGGTTGTAGAGGCTGGAGGAGGTTACAGAGTTATGGAGGGGTATAGGGGCCAGAGGATGTTACAGAGATAGGGAGGGGTGTAGTGGCTGGAGGTGGTTACAGAGATACGGAGGTGTGTAGGTGTTGGAGGAGGTTACAGATATAGGGAAGAGTATATGGTTTGCAGGAGGTTACAGAGATAGGGTGGTGTGTAGGGGTTGGAGGAGGTTGCAGAGATAGGGAGGGGTGTAGGAGCCGGAGGAGGTTACAGAGATAGGGAGAGGTGAATGGGCTGGAGAAGGTTAGAGATAGGGAGGGGTGTACGGGCATGAGGAGGTTACAGAGATAGGGAGGGGTGTAGGGACTGGAGGAGATTACAGAGATAGGGAGGGGTGTACCGGCTGGAGAAGCTTACAGAGATCGGGAGGGGAATAAGGGTTGGAGCAGGTTACAGAGATAGGGAGGGGCGTAGGGGCTGGAGGAGGTTACAGAGATAGGGAGGGGTGTGGGGGCTGGAGCAGTTTACAGAGATAGGGATGTGTGTAGGGGCGGGAGGAGGTTACATAGATAGGGAGGGTTGTAGGGCCTGGTGGAGGTTACAGAGACAGGGAGGAGTTTAGGGGCTGTAGGATTTTACAGAGATAGGGAGAGGTGTAGGGGCCGGAGGAGGTTACAGAGATAGGGAGGGGTGTAGGGGTTGGAGCAGGTTACAGAGATAGGGAGCTGCGTAGGGGCTGGAGGAATTTACAGAGATAGGGAGGGGTGTAGGGGCTGGAGGAGATTACAGATATAGGGAGAGGTGTAGGAGCTGGAGGAGGTTACAGAGATAGGGAGGGTTGTAGGGTCTGGAGGGGGTTACAGAGACAGGGAGGGAGTTACAGAGATAAGGAAGGGTGTAGGTCTGGAGGAGGTTTTAGATATAGGGCGGGAGTTACAGAGATAAGGAGGGGTGAGAGGCTGGAGAGCGTTACAGAGATAGGGAGGGGTGTTGGAGCCGCAGGAGTTTACAGAGATAGGTTGAGGTGTAGGGTCTGGAGGAGGTTACAAAGATAGCGGTGGGGGGAGGGGCTGGTGGATGTTACAGAGATAGGGAGGGAGTTATAGAGATAATGAGCGATGTAGGGCTGGAGGAGGTTACAGATAGTGAGGGGTGTACGGGCTGGAGGAGGTTACAGAGATAGGGAGGGGTGTAGGGGCTGGAGGAGGTTACAGAGATAGGGAGTAGTGTAGGGGCTGGAGGAGGATACAGAGATAGGGAGGAATGAGAGGCTGGAGGTTGTTACAGAGATTGTGAGAGAGTTATAGTGATAATGAGCAGTGTCGGTCTGGAGGAGTATACAGATAGTGAGGGGTGTACGGGCATGAGGAGGTTACAGAGATTGGGAGGGGTGTAGGGGCTGGAGGAAGTTACAGAGATAGGGAGGGTTATAGGGGCTGGAGGATTTTACAGAAATAGAGAGGGGTTTTTGGGTCCGAAAGTGCTTACAGAGATAGGGAGGGGGGTAGGGGCCAAAGGATTTTACAGAGATAGGGAGCGATGTAGGAGCCGGAGGAGGTTACAGAGATAGGGAGTGGTGTAGGGGCATGAGGAGTTTACAGAAATAGTGAGGGGTGTAGAGGCTGGAGGAGGTTACAGAGATATGGAGGGGTGTACTGTCATGAGGAGGTTACAGAGATAGGGTGGTGTGTAGGGGTTGGAGGAGGTTGCAGAGATAGGGAGGGGTGTAGGAGCCGGAGGAGGTTACAGAGATAGGGAGAGGTGAATGGGCTGGAGAAGGTTAGAGATAGGGAGGGGTGTACAGGCATGAGGAGGTTACAGAGATAGGGAGAGGTGAATGGGCTGGAGAAGGTTAGAGATAGGGAGGGGTGTACGGGCATGAGGAGGTTACAGAGATAGGGAGGGGTGTAGGGACTGGAGGAGATTACAGAGATAGGGAGGGGTGTACCGGCTGGAGAAGCTTACAGAGATCGGGAGGGGAATAAGGGTTGGAGCAGGTTACAGAGATAGGGAGGGGCGTAGGGGCTGGAGGAGGTTACAGAGATAGGGAGGGGTGTGGGGGCTGGAGCAGTTTACAGAGATAGGGATGTGTGTAGGGGCGGGAGGAGGTTACATAGATAGGGAGGGTTGTAGGGCCTGGTGGAGGTTACAGAGACAGGGAGGAGTTTAGGGGCTGTAGGATTTTACAGAGATAGGGAGAGGTGTAGGGGCCGGAGGAGGTTACAGAGATAGGGAGGGGTGTAGGGGTTGGAGCAGGTTACAGAGATAGGGAGCTGTGTAGGGGCTGGAGGAATTTACAGAGATAGGGAGGGGTGTAGGGGCTGGAGGAGATTACAGATATAGGGAGAGGTGTAGGAGCTGGAGGAGGTTACAGAGATAGGGAGGGTTGTAGGGTCTGGAGGGGGTTACAGAGATAGGGAGGGAGTTACAGAGATAAGGAGGGGTGTAGGTCTGGAGGAGGTTTTAGATATAGGGCGGGAGTTACAGAGATAAGGAGGGGTGAGAGGCTGGAGAGCGTTACAGAGATAGGGAGGGGTGTTGGAGCCGCAGGAGTTTACAGAGATAGGTTGAGGTGTAGGGTCTGGAGGAGGTTACAAAGATAGCGGTGGGGGGAGGGGCTGGTGGATGTTACAGAGATAGGGAGGGAGTTATAGAGATAATGAGCGATGTAGGGCTGGAGGAGGTTACAGATAGTGAGGGGTGTACGGGCTGGAGGAGGTTACAGAGATAGGGAGGGGTGTAGGGGCTGGAGGAGGTTACAGAGATAGGGAGTAGTGTAGGGGCTGGAGGAGGATACAGAGATAGGGAGGAATGAGAGGCTGGAGGTTGTTACAGAGATTGTGAGAGAGTTATAGTGATAATGAGCAGTGTCGGTCTGGAGGAGTATACAGATAGTGAGGGGTGTACGGGCATGAGGAGGTTACAGAGATTGGGAGGGGTGTAGGGGCTGGAGGAAGTTACAGAGATAGGGAGGGTTATAGGGGCTGGAGGATTTTACAGAAATAGAGAGGGGTTTTTGGGTCCGAAAGTGCTTACAGAGATAGGGAGGGGGGTAGGGGCATGAGGAGTTTACAGAAATAGTGAGGGGTGTAGAGGCTGGAGGAGGTTACAGAGATATGGAGGGGTGTACTGTCATGAGGAGGTTACAGAGATAGGGAGGGGTGTAGGGTATGGACGAGATTACAGAGATAGGGAGGGGTTTACCGGCTGGAGAAGCTTACAGAGATAAGGAGGGGTGTAGAGGTTGGAGGAGGTTACAGAGATAAGGAGGGGTGTAGGGCTGGAGGAGGTTACGGGGATAGGGCGGGAGTTACAGAGATAGGGAGGGGTGTAGGAGCTGGAGGAGGTTACAGAGATAGGGAGGGGTGTAGGGGCTGGAGGTGGTTACAAAGATAGGGTTGGGGGGAGGGGCTGGAGGTGTTTACAGAAATAGGGAGGGAGTTATAGAGATAGTGAGCGGTGTAGGGCTGGAGGAGGTTACAGAGAAAGGGAGGGGTGTATGGGTTGGAGCAGGTTACAGAGATAGGGAGGGGCGTAGGGGCTGGAGGACGTTACAGAGATAGGGAGTGGTGTAGGGGCTGGAGGAGGTTACAGAGTTAGTGAGGGGTGTAGGGGCTGGAGGAGGTTACAGAGATACGGAGGTGTGTAGGGGTTGGAGGAGGTTACAGAGATCGGGAGGCATCTAGGGACTGTTGGAGGTTACAGAGATAGGGAGGGGTGTAGGGTGCAGCACACCCTCAATAACTGACTCTCCAATAGTGCAGCAGACCGTCAATTACTGACACTGCAATAGTGTAGCTCCCCCTCAATTACTGACACTCCAATAGTGCAGCACACCCCAATTATTGACCCTCCAATAGTGCAGCATACCGTCAATTACTGACACTGCAATAGGGTAGCACCCCCTCAATTACTGACACTCCAATCGTGCAGCACACCCTCAATTACTGATAGCATGTAGTGCAGAACACCCTGAATTACTGTCCTTTCAATAGTCCAGCACAACCTCATTGACCCTCCAATAGTGCAGCACACCCTCAATCACTGCCACACCAAAAGTGCAGCAAACCCTGAATTACTGACCCTGCAATAGTGCAGCACACCCTCAATTACTTGCACACCTCTAGTGCAGCACCCCCTCAATCACTGACATTCCAAAAGTGCAGCACACCCTCAATTGATGACTCTTCAATAATGCAGCACAGTCTCATTTACTGATCCTCCAATAGTGCAGCACACCCTCAAACACTGACCCTCTGATAGTGCATCACACCTTCAATTACTGACCTTCCGACATTGCGGAACACCCTCAATTACAGACCATCCACTAGTGCAGAACTCCCTCAATTAATGACACTCCAACAGTGCAGCACAGCATCAATTACTGACACTTCAATACGGAAGGTAACCCTCAATTACTGACCCTCCAATAGTGCAGCAAACCTTCAATTACTGACCGTCCAATTGTGCAGCACACCCTCAATTACTCAGCCTCAACTAGTGCAGCACACCTTCAATTACTGATCCTCTAATAGTGCAGCAAACCCTCAATTACTGACCCTCCAATCGTGCAGCACACCCTGAATTACTGAGCCTCCCATAGTGCAGCACACCCTCAATTACTGACACTCCAACAGTGCAGCACACCCTCAATTACTGACCCTCCAATAGTGCAGCACACCCTCAATTAATGACCCTCCAATAGTGCAGCACACCCTGAATTATTGACCCTCCAATAGTGCAGCACACCCTCAAATACTGACACTCCAACAATGCAGCACAGTCTCGATTACTAACAACCCAATAGTGCACCAGCCTCAATTACTGACAATCCAACATTGCAGCACAGCCACAATTACTGAACTCCAATAGTGAAGCACACCCTCAATTACTGACCCTCCAATACTACAGCACACCAATTACTGACCCTCCAATAGTGCAGCACACCCTCAATTACTGACACTCCAATAGTGCAGCACACCCTCAATTACTGACACTCCAACAGTGCAGCACACCCTCAATTACTGACACTCCAATAGTGCAGCACACACTCAATTACTGACACTCCAATAGTGCAGCACACCCTCAATTACTTACACACCAGTAGTGCAGCACACCCTCAATTACTGACATTCAGTAATGCCGCAAAACTTCAATTACTGACAAACCAATAGTTCAGCACACCCTCAATTACTGACACTCCAATAGTGCATCATCCTCAATTAATGATCATCCAAAAGTGCACCACACCCTCAATTACTGACCCTTCAATAGAGCAGCACACCCTCAATTACTGACATGCAAGTAGTGCAGCAGACACTCAGTTACTTATGCTCCAATATTGAAGCACACTTTCAATTCCTGACAATCCATTAGTGCAGCCGGAGGAGGTTCCAGATATAAGGAGGGTTTAGGGTCTGGAGGAGATTACAGAGATAGGAAGGTTTGTAGGAGCAGGAGGAGGATACTGAGTTGGGGAGGGTTGTTGGGTCTGGAGGATGTTACAGAGATCGGGTGGGTTGTGGTGAGTGGAGGAGTTTACAGAGATAGGGAGGGTTGTAGGGAGTGGAGGAGTTTACAGAGATCAGGAGGGTTGTAGGGGCTGTAGGAGTTTACAGAGATAGGGAGGGATGTATGATCTGGAGGAGATGACAGAGATAGGGAGTGGTGTAGGGGCTGAAGGAGGTTACAGAAACAGGGAGAGGATTAGGTGCTGGAGGAGGTTACAGAGATAGTGCGGGCTGTAGGTCTGGAGGAGGTTACGGCGATAGGGATGGGTGTAGGGGCTGGAGGAGATAACAGAGATAGGGAGGTGTGTAGGGCATTGAGGAGGTTACAGTGATAGGGGGGTTTGTAGGGGCTGGACAAAGTTACAGACATAGGGAGTGTTGCAGGGGCTGGAGGAGGTTAAAGACATAGGCAGTGTTGTACTGAGTAGAGGAGGTTACAGAGATAGGGACGGGTGTAGGTGTCTGGAGGTGGTTACAGAGATATGGATGGGTGTAAGTGGCTGGAGGAGGTTACAGAGATAGGGAAGGGTGTAGCGGCTGGGGGAGTTTACAGAGAAAGGAGAGATGTAGGGACTGGATGAGTTTACAGAGATAGGGATGGGTGTAGGTGCTGGAGGAGGTTACAGAGATAAGGAGGGGTGTAGGGGTTGTACGAGGTTACTGAGATAGGCATGGGTATATGGTGCTGGAGGAGTTTACAGAGATAGGGAAGTTTGTAAGGGTTTGGAGGAGCTTACAGCGATCGGGAGCGTTGTACTGAGTGGAGGAGGTATCCGAGATAGGGAGTCTTGTAGGGTTTGACAGAGGTTACATAGATAGGGATGGTTGTAGTGAGTGTAGGAGGTTATGGAGAAAAGGAGGGTTGTAGGGAGTGGAGGACATTGCAGACATAGGGAGGGTTGAAGTGGCTGGAGAATTTTACAGAGATAGGGGTGCAGGGGCTGGAGGAGGTTACAGAGATACGGAGGTGTGAAGGGTCTGGAAGAGGTTACAGAGGTAGAGAGGTGTATAGGTGCTGGAGGAGGTTCCAGATATAGGGAAAGGTGTAGGGGCTGGTGGAGGTTATAGGGATAGGAAGGTGTGTAGGGTCAGGAAGCTGTTACAGAGTTAAGGAGGGTTGTAAGGGCTGGAGGAGGTTACAGAGATAGGGAGTGTTGGAGGGAGTGGAGGAGTTTACAGAGATCAGGAGGGTTGTAGGTGCTGGAGGAGTTTACAGAGATAGGGAGGAATGTAGGATCTGGAGGAGATTACAGAGATAGGGAGTGGTGTAGGGGCTGAAGGAGGTTACAGAAACAGGGAGAGGATTAGGTGCTGGAGGAGGTTACAGAGATAGGGAGGGGTGTAGGAGCTGGAGGAGGTTATGGCGATAGGGATAGGTGTCGGGGCTGAAGGATGTTACAGAGGTAGGGAGGGTTGTAGTGAGTGGAGGAGGTTACAGATAGGGAGGGGTGTGGGTGGCTGGAGGTGGTTACAGAGATATGGAGGGGTGTAGGTGGCTGGAGGAGATTACAGAGATAGGGACAGGTGTAAATGGCTGGCGGTGGTTACAGAGATAGGGAGGTGTGTAGCAGCTGGAGGAGTTTACAGAGATAGGAGAGATGTAGGGGCTGGATGAGTTTACAGAGATAGGGATGGGTGTAGGTGCTGGAGGAAGTTACAGAGAGAGGGAGGTTTGTAAGGGCTGGAGGAGCTTACAGAGATAAGGAGCGTTGTAGTGAGCGGAGGAGTTTTCCGAGATAGGGAGTCTTACAGAGGTTACATAGAGAGGGATGGTTGTAGTGAGTGTAGGAGGTTACGGAGAAAGGGAGGGTTGTAGGGAATGGAGGACATTGCAGTCATAGGGGGGGTTGTAGGGGCTGGAGAATTTTACAGAGATAGGGATGCGTTGCAGGGGCTGGAGGAGGTTACAGAGATACGGAGGTGTGTAGGGTCTGGAGGAGGTTACAGAGATACAGATGTGTATAGGTGCTGGAGGAGGTTCCAGATATAGGTAGAGGTGTAGGGGCTGGAGAAGGTTACACAGATAGGTAGGGGTGGAGGGGCTGGAGGAGGTTACACAGATAGGAAGGGATGTGGGGTCTGGAGGAGGTTACAGAGATAGGGAGAGGTGTACGGGCTGAGAATGTTGCAGTGATATGGAGTGTTGTATGTGGCTGGAGATGGTTGCAGAGATAGGGAGGGTTGTAGGGCCTGGAGGTGGTTACAGAGATCAGGAGGGGTGTAGGGCCTGGAGGTGGTTACAGAGATAAGGAGGGGTTTAGGGGCTGTACGAGGTTACTGAGATAGGGATGGGTATAGGGTGCTGGAGGAGGTTACAGAGATAGGGAGGTTTGTAAGGGCTGGAGGAGCTTACAGAGATAGGGAGCGTTGTAGTGAGTGGCGGAGTTATCCGAAATAGGGAGTCTTGTAGGGTTTGACAGAGGTTACATAGATCGGGATAGTTGTAGTGAGTGTAGGAGGTTACGGAGAAAGGGAGGGTTGTAAGGAGTGGAGGACATTACAGAGAGAGGGAGGGTTGTAGAGGGTGGAAGATTTTACAGAGATAGGGATGGGCCGCAGGGGCTGGAGGAGGTTACAGAGATACGGAGGTGTGTAGGGTCTGGAAGAAGTTACAGAGACAGGGAGGTTTGTAGGGACTGGTGGAGCTTACAGAGATAGAGAGGTGTGTAGGGGCTGGAGGAGATTCCAGAAATAGGGAGCGGTGTAGGGGCTGGAGGAGCTTACAGAGATAGGAAGGTGTGTAGGGGCAGGAAGCGGTTACAGAGTTAAGGAGTGTTGTAGGGGCTGGAGGAGTTTACAGAGATAGGGAGAGGTGTAGGGGCTGCGAATGTTGCAGTGATAGGGAGTGTTGTATGTGGCTGGAGGTGGTTACAGAGATAGGGAGGGTTGTAGGGGCTGGAGGTGGTTACAGAGATAAGGAGGGGTGGAGGGGCTGGAGGTGATTACAGAGATAAGGAGGGGTGTAGGGTCTGGATGAGGTTACAGAGAAAGAGAGGGCTGTAGATGGCTGGAGATGGTTATGGAGATAGGGAGGGTTGTCTGGGCTGGAGGTTGTTACTGAAATAGTGAGCGTTATGGGGACTGGAAGAGGTTACAGAGAAATGGAAGTTTGTAATGGCTGGAAGAATTTACAGAGATAGTGAGGGTCATACAGGCTGGAGGAGTTTACGGAGATAGGGAGGGCTGTATTGGCTGTTGGAGGTTACAGAGATAAGTTGTGGTGTAGGGGCTGGAGGAGGTTACAGAGATAGGGAGCTTTGTAGGGGCTGGAGAAGGTTACAGAGAAAGGGAGTGTTGTCGGGGATGCAGCAGTTTACAGAAATAGGGAGGATTGTAGTGAGTGGAAGATGTTACAGAGATAGGGAGGGGTGTAGGAGCTGGAGGAGGTTACAGAGATAGGGAGGGGTGTAGGGTCTGGAGGTGGTTACAGAGATAGTGAGAGTTGTAGTGGCCTAAGGAAATTACAGAGATAGGGAGGTTTCTAGAAGCTGGAGTAGGTTACAGAGATCAGGAGGGTTGTAGTGAGTGGAGGAATTTACAGAGATAGGGAGGGGTGTAAGGGCCAGAGGAGATTACGGGGATAGGGAGGGTTGTAGGTGGCTGGAGGAGTTTACATAGATAAGGAGGTTTGTAAAAGCTGGAGGAGGTTACAGAGATAGGGATGGTTGTAGGGAGTGGATGATCTTACAAAGTTAGGGAGGGTTGTAGGGGCTGGAGGAGGTTGCAGAGATCGGGAGGGGTGTGTAGGGAGGGGTGAATGGTCTGGAGGAGGTTACAGAGATAGGAAGATGTGTAGGAGCAGGAGGATGTTACAGAGATAGGGAGGGGTGTAGGCGCTGGAGGAGGTTACAGAGATAGGGAGAGGTGTAGCGGCTGGAGGAGTTTACAGAGATAGGAGCGAAATAGAGGCTGGATGAGTTTACAGAGATAGGGATGGGTGTAGGTGCTGGAGGAGGTTACAGAGATAGGGAGGGGTGTAGGGTCTGGACAAGGTTACTGAGATAGGGATGGCTGTAGGGTCCTGGAGGAGGTTACAGAGATAGGGAGGTTTGTAAGGGCTAGAGGAGTTTGCAGAGACGGAGTATTATAGTGAGTGGAGGAGGTAACAGGGATAGGGAGTCTTGTAGGGTGTGGCTGATGTTACAGAGATAGGGATGGTTGTAGTGACTGTAGGAGGTTACGGAGAAAGGGAGGGTTGTAGGGAGTGGAGGACGTTACAGAGATAGGGAGCATTGTAGGGGCTGGAGGATTTTACAAAGTTAGGTAGGGGTGTCGGGGCTTTTGGAGGTTATAGAGATACGGAGGTGTGCAGGGGCTGGAGGAAGTTACAGAGATAGGGAAGGGTGTAGGGACTGGTGGAGCTTACAGAAATAAAGAGGTGTGTAGGGGCTGGAGGATGTTCCAGATATAGGTTGGGGTGTAGGGTCTGGAGGAGATTACAGAGATAGGATAGGTTGTAGGAGCAGGAGTAGGATACTGAGTTGGGGAGGGTTGTTGGGTCTGGAGGAGGTTACAGAGATCGGGTGGGTTGTGGTGAGTGGAGGAGTTTACAGAGATAGGGAGGTTTGTAGGGAGTGGAGGAGTTGACAGAGATCAGGAGGGTTGTAGGGGCTGTAGGAGTTTACAGAGATAGGGAGGGATGTATGATCTGGAGGAGATGACAGAGATAGGGAGTGGTGTAGGGGCTGAAGGAGGTTACAGAAACAGGGAGAGGATTAGGTGCTGGAGGAGGTTACAGAGATAGGGAGGGCTGTAGGGGCTGGAGGAGGTTACGGCGATAGGGATGGGTGTAGGGGCTGGAGGAGGTTACAGAGATAGGGAGGTGTGTAGGGGTTGGAGGTGGTTACAGAGATAGGGAGGGGTGTAGGAGCCGGAGGATTTTACAGAGATAGGGAGAGGTGTAGAGGCTGGAGGAGGTTACAGAGATAGGGAGGGATGTAGGGGTTGGAGGTTGTTACAGAGATAGGGAGGGGTGTTGCGGATGGAGCAGGTTACAGAGTTAGGGAGGGGTATAGGGGCTGGAGGAGGTTACAGAGATAGGGATGGAGAAGGGGCTGGAGTAGGTTACAGAGTTAGGGAGATGTGTAGGGGTTGGAGGAGGTTACAGAGATAGGGAGGTGTGTAGGGATTGGAGGTGGTTACAGAGTTAGGGAGGGGTGTAGGGGCTGGAGGAGGTTACAGACATAGGGAGGAGTGTAGGGGCTGGAGGGGGTTACAGATATAGGGAGAGGTGTAGGGGCTGGAGGAGGTTACAGAGATAGGGAGAGGTGTAGAGGCTGGAGGGGGTTACAGAGATAGGGAGGGAGTTACAGAGCTAAGGAGGGGTGTAGGGCTGGAGGAGGTTACAGGGATAGGGCGGTTTTACAGAGATAGGGAGCGGTGAGATGCTGGAGAGCGTTACAGAGGTAGGGAGGGATATAGGAGCCGGAGGAGGTTACAGAGATAGGGAGGGGTGTAGGGGCTGGAGGGGGTTACAGATATAGGGAGAGGTGTAGGGGCTGGAGGAGGTTACAGAGATAGGGAGGGGTGTAGAGGCTGGAGGGGGTTACACAGATAAGGGAGGGAGTTACAGAGCTAAGGAGGGGTGTAGGGCTGGAGGAGGTTACAGGGATAGGGCGGGAGTTACAGAGATAGGGAGCGGTGAGATGCTGGAGAGCGTTACAGAGATAGGGAGGGGTGTAGGAGCCGGAGGAGGTTACAGAGATAGGGAGGGGTGTAGGGGCTGCAGGTGGTTACAAAGATAGGGGTGGGGGGAGGGGCTGGAGGATGTTATAGACATAGGGAGGGGTGTACGGTCATGATCAGGTTACAGAGGTATGGAGTAGTGTAGTGGCTTTAGGAAGTTACAGAGATAGGGAGGGTTGTAGGGGCTGGAGGAGGTTACAGAGATAGGGATGGGTGTAGGGGCTGGAGGAGGTTACAGAGGTCGGGAGGGTTGTAGGGGCTGGAGGATTTTACAGAGATAGGGAGGGGTGTAGGGGCTGGAGGAGGTTACAGAGATACGGAGGGGTGTAGGAGCCGGAGGAGATTACACAGACAGGGAGGGGTGTAGGGGCTGGATGAGGTTACAGAGATAGGGAGCGGTGAGAGGTTGGAGGAGGTTACAGAGATAGGGAGGGCTGTAGCGGCTGAAGGTGGTTACAAAGATAGGGGTCGGGGGAGGGGCTGGAGGAAGTTACAGAAATAAGGAGGTAGTTATTGAGATAGTGAGCGGTGTAGGGCTGGAGGAGGTTACAGATAGGGAGTGGTGTACGGGCATGAGGAGGTTACAGAGATAGGGAGGAGTGTAGGGGCTGGAGGAGGTTACAGAGGTAGGGAGTGTTGTCGGGGCTGGTGGAGGTTACAGAGTTAGGGAATGGTGTAGGGGCTGGAGGATATTACAGAGATAGGGAAGGGTGTAGGGGCTGGAGGAGGTAACAGTGTTAGGGAGGGGTGTAGGAGCCGGAGGAGCGTACAGAGGTAGGGCGGGTTGAAGGGGCTGGTGGAGGTTACAGAGATAGGGAGGGCTGCAGGGGCTGGAGGATTTTACAGAGATAGGGTGGGGTATAGGAGCTGGTGGTGGTTACAGAGGTAGGGAGGTTTGTAGGGGCTGGTGGAGGTTACAGAGATAGAGAGGGGTGTAGGGGCTGGAGAAGTTTACAGAGATACGGAGGGGTGTAGGGGTTGGAGGCGGTTACAGAGATAGGGAGGGGTCTAGGGACTGGTGGAGGTTACAGAGATAGGGAGGTGTGTAGGGTGCAGCACACCCTCAAATGAGGACTTTCTTAGTAGTGCAGCACACCCCCAATTATTGACCCTCCAATAGTGCAGCATACCGTCAATTACTGACACTGCAATAGTGCAGCACACCCACAATTACTGACAGTCCAATCATGCAGCACACCCTCAATTACTGACACTGCAATAGTGTAGCACCCCCTCAATTTCAGACACTCAAATAGTGCAGAATACTGTAAATTACTGACGCTCCAATAGTGCAGCACACCCTCAATAACTGACACTCCAATAGTGCAGCACACCTTCAATTACTGACACTCGAATAGTGCAGCAGACCCTCAATTACTGACCCTCCAATAGTGCAGCACACCTCAATTACTGACACCATTTAGTGCAGAACACCCTGAATTCCTGTCCTTTCAATAGTCCAGCACACCCTCAATGTCACTCCAATAGTGCAGCACACCCTCAATCACTGCCACACCTGTAGTGCAGCAAACCCTGAATTACTGACCCTGCAATAGTGCAGCACACCCTCAATTGCTTGCACACCTCTAGTGCAGCACCCCTTCAATCACTGACATTCCAAAAGTGCAGCACACCCTCAATTGATGACTCTTCAATAATGCAGCACAGTCTCATTTACTGATCCTCCAATAGTGCAGCACACCCTTAAACACTGACCCTCTAATAGTGCATCACACCTTCAATTACTGACCTTCCGACATTGCAGAACACCCTCAATTACAGACCATCCACTACTGCAGCACTCCCTCAATTAATGACACTCCAACAGTGCAGCACACCCTCAATTACTGACCCTCCAATAGTGCAGCACACCCTCAATTACTGAAACACATATAGTGCAGCACACACTCAATTACTGACACTCCAATCGAGCAGCGTTCTCAATTACTGATCATCCAAAAGTGCCCCACACCCTCAATTACTGACACTCCAATAGAGCAGCACACCCTCAATTACTGACACTCCAATAGTGCAGCACACCCTCAATTACTGACACTCCAATAGTGCAGCACCCCCTCAATTACTGACATGCAAGTAGTGCAGCAGACACTCAGTTACTTATGCTCCAATATTGAAGCACACTGTCAATTCCTGACAATCCATTAGTGCAGCCGGAGGAGGTTCTAGATATAAGGAGGGTTTAGGGACTGGAGGAGATTACAGAGATAGGGAGGTTTGTAGGAGCAGGAGGAGGATACTGAGTTGGGGAGGGTTGTTGGGTCTGGAGGAGGTTACAGAGATCGGGTGGGTTGTGGTGAGTGGAGGAGGTTACAGAGATAGGGAGGCTTGTAGGAAGTGGAGGAGTTTACAGAGATCAGGAGGGTTGTAGGGGCTGGAGGAGTTTACAGAGATATGGAGGACGAAGGATCTGGAGGAGATTACAGAGATAGGGAGTGGTGTAGGGGCTGAAGGAGGTTACAGAAACAGGAAGGGGATTAGATGCTGGAGGAGTTTACAGAGATAGGGAGGGCTGTAAGGGCTGGAGGAGGTTACGGCAATAGTGATGGGTGTAAGGGCTGGAGGAGGTTACAGAGATAGGGAGGTGTGTAGGGGTTGGAGGTGGTTACAGAGATAGGGAGGGGTGTAGGTGCTGGAGGAGTTTATAGAGATAGGGAGCGTTGTAGGGGCTGGAGGAGGTTACAGAGATAGGGAGGGGTGTACGGGCTGGAGGAGGTTACATAGATAGGCAGGGTTGTAGGGGCTGGAGGAGTTTACAGAGATCGGGAGGGGTGTAGGAGCCGGAGGATTTTACAGAGATAAGGAGGGGTGTAGGGGCTGGAGGAGGTTACAGAGATAGGGAGGGGTTTAGGGGCTGGAGGAGGTTACAGAGATAGGGAGAGGTGTAGGGAATGGAGGAGGTTACAGAGATAGGGAGGTGTGTAGGGGTTCGAGGAGGTTAAATAGATAGGGAGTGTTCTAGTGACTAGAGGAGGTTACAGAGATAGGTAGGGGTGCAAGGCTGGAGGAGGTTACAGAGATAGCGAGGAGTCTAGTGGTTGGAGCAGATTACAGAGATAGGGAGGGGTGTAGGGGCTGGAGAAGTTTACAGAGATACGGAGGGTTGTAGGGGTTGGAGGAGGTTACAGAGATAGGGAGGGGTCTAGGGACTGGTGGAGGTTACAGAGATAGGGAGGTTTGTAGGGTGCAGCACACCCTCAAATGAGGTCTTTCTTAGTAGTGCTGCACACCCCCAATTATTGACCCTCCAATAGTGCAGCATACCGTCAATTACTGACACTGCAATAGTGCAGCACACCCACAATTACTGACACTCCAATCATGCAGCACACCCTCAATTACTGACACTGAAATAGTGTAGCACCCCCTCAATTACAAACACTCAAATAGTGCAGAATACTGCAAATTACTGACACTCCAATAGTGCAGCACACCCTCAATAACTGACACTCCAATAGTGCAGCACACCCTCAATTACTGACACTCCAATAGTGCAGCACACCTTCAATTACTGACACTCGAATAGTGCAGCACACCCTCAATTACTGACCCTCCAATAGTGCAGCACACCTCAATTACTGACACCATTTAGTGCAGAACACCCTGAATTACTGTCCTTTCAATAGTCCAGCACACCCTCAATAACCCTCCAATAGTGCAGCACACCCTCAATCACTGCTTCACCTATAGTGCAGCAAACACTGAATTACTGACCCTGCAATAGTGCAGCACCCCCTCAATTACTTGCACACCTCTAGTGCAGCACCCCCTCAATCACTGACATTCCAAAAGTGCAGCACACCCTCAATTGATGACTCTTCAATAATGCAGCACAGTCTCATTTACTGATCCTCCAATAGTGCAGCACACCCTCAAACACTGACCCTCTAATAGTGCATCACACCTTCAATTACTGACCTTCCGACATTGCAGAACACCCTCAATTACAGACCAATCACTAGTGCAGCACTCCCTCAATTAATGACACTCCAACAGTGCAGCACAGCATCAATTACTGACACTTCAATACTGAAGGTAACCCTGAATTACTGACCCTCCAATAGTGCAGCACACCCTGAATTACTGACCCTCCAATAGTGCAGCACACTCTGAATTACTGACCCTCCAATAGTGCAGCACACCCTCAATTACTGACACTCCAACAGTGCAGCACAGACTCGATTACTAACAATGCAATAGTGCACCAGCCTCAATTACTGACAATCCAACAGTGCAGCACAGCTACAATTACTGAACTCCAATAGTGAAGCACACACTCAATTACTGACCCTCCAATAATGCAGCACACCCTCAATTACTGACATTCAATAATGCCGCACAACTTCAATTACTGACAAACCAATAGTGCAGCACACCCTCAATTACTGACCCTCCAATAGTGCAGCACACCCTCAATTACTGAACCACATATAGTGCAGCACACACTCAATTACTGACACTCCAATCGAGCAGCGTTCTCAATTACTGATCATCCAAAAGTGCCCCACACCCTCAATTACTGACACTCCAATAGAGCAGCACACCCTCAATTACTGACACTCCAATAGTGCAGCACACCCTCAATTACTGACACTCCAATAGTGCAGCACACCCTCAATTACTGACACACCTATTGTGCAGCATATCCTCAATTATTTACAATCCAATACTGCAGCACACCCACAATTACCGACGACCAATCATGCAGCACACCCTCAATTGGAGGACGTTACAGAGATACAGAGGTTTGAGGGGGTTGGAGGAGGTTACAGAGATAGGGAGGGGTCTAGGGACTGGAGGAGGTTACAGAGATAGGTAGGGGTGAGAGGCTGGAGGAGGTTACAGAGATAGGGAGAGGAGTAGGAGCCGGAGGAGGTTACAAACATAGAGAGGGGTGTAGGTGCTGGAGTAGCTTTACAGACATAGGGAGGGGTGTAGGAATTGGAGGAGGTTACAGAGATAAGGAGGGGTGCGAGGCTGGAGGAGGTTACAGAGTTAGGGAGAGGTGTACGAGCCCGAGGAGGTTACAGAGATCGGGGGGTGTGTAGGGGCTGGAGGAGGTTACAGAGATAGGGATTGTGTAGGGGCTGGAGGATGTTACAGAGTTAGGTAGGTGTGTAGGGGTTGGAGGAGGTTACAGAGATAGGGAGGGGTGTAGGGGCTGGAGGATTTTACAGAGATATGCAGAGGTGTAGGGTCTGGAGGAGGTTACAGAGATAGGGTGGGGTGTAGGGTCTGGAGGGGGTTACAGAGATAGGGAGGGAGTTACAGAGCTAAGGAGGGGTGTACGGCTGGAGGAGTTTACAGTGATAGGGCGGGAGTTACAGAGATAGGGAGAGGTGATAGGCTGGAGAGCGTTACAGAGATAGGGAGGGGTGTAGGAGCTGGAGGATGTTACAGAGATAGGGAGGGGTGTACGGGCTGGAAGTGGTTACAAAGATAGGGGTGGGGGGAGGGGCTGGAGGAGGTTACTGAAATAGGGAGGGAGTTATAGAGATAGTGAGCGGTGTAGGGCTGGAGGAGGTTACAGATAGGGAACGGTGTACGGGCATCATCAGGTTACAGAGATTTGGAGGAGTGTCGGGGCTGGAGGAAGTTACAGAGATAGGGAGGGTTTTAGCGGCTGGAGGATGTTACAGAGATAGGGATGGGTGTAGGGGCTGGAGGAGGTTACAGAGGTAGGGAGTGTTGTCGGGGCTGGTGGAGGTTACAGAGTTAGGGAATGGTGTAGGGGCTGGAGGATATTACAGAGATAGGGAAGGGTGTAGGGGCTGGAGGAGGTAACAGTGTTAGGGAGGGGTGTAGGAGCCGGAGGAGCGTACAGAGGTAGGGCGGGTTGAAGGGGCTGGTGGAGGTTACAGAGATAGGGAGGGCTGCAGGGGCTGGAGGATTTTACAGAGATAGGGTGGGGTATAGGAGCTGGTGGTGGTTACAGAGGTAGGGAGGTTTGTAGGGGCTGGTGGAGGTTACAGAGATAGAGAGGGGTGTAGGAGCTGGAGGATTTTACAGAGATAGGGAAGGGTGTAGGGGCTGGAGGAGGTTACAGAGATAGGGAGGTTTGTAGTGGTTCGAGGAGATTAAATAGATAGGGAGCGTTCTAGTGACTAGAGGAGGTTACAGAGATAGGTAGGGGTGCGAGACTGGAGGAGGTTACAGAGATAGCGACGAGTGTAGGGGTTGGAGCAGGTTACAGAGATAGGGAGGGGTGTAGGGGCTGGAGAAGTTTACAGAGATACGGAGGGGTGTAGGGGTTGGAGGCGGTTACAGAGATAGGGAGGGGTCTAGGGACTGGTGGAGGTTACAGAGATAGGGAGGTGTGTAGGGTGCAGCACACCCTCAAATGAGGACTTTCTTAGTAGTGCAGCACACCCCCAATTATTGACCCTCCAATAGTGCAGCATACCGTCAATTACTGACACTGCAATAGTGCAGCACACCCACAATTACTGACAGTCCAATCATGCAGCACACCCTCAATTACTGACACTGCAATAGTGTAGCACCCCCTCAATTTCAGACACTCAAATAGTGCAGAATACTGTAAATTACTGACGCTCCAATAGTGCAGCACACCCTCAATAACTGACACTCCAATAGTGCAGCACACCTTCAATTACTGACACTCGAATAGTGCAGCAGACCCTCAATTACTGACCCTCCAATAGTGCAGCACACCTCAATTACTGACACCATTTAGTGCAGAACACCCTGAATTCCTGTCCTTTCAATAGTCCAGCACACCCTCAATGTCACTCCAATAGTGCAGCACACCCTCAATCACTGCCACACCTGTAGTGCAGCAAACCCTGAATTACTGACCCTGCAATAGTGCAGCACACCCTCAATTGCTTGCACACCTCTAGTGCAGCACCCCCTCAATCACTGACATTCCAAAAGTGCAGCACACCCTCAACTGATGACTCTTCAATAATGCAGCACAGTCTCATTTACTGATCCTCCAATAGTGCAGCACACCCTTAAACACTGACCCTCTAATAGTGCATCACACCTTCAATTACTGACCTTCCGACATTGCAGAACACCCTCAATTACAGACCATCCACTACTGCAGCACTCCCTCAATTAATGACACTCCAACAGTGCAGCACACCCTCAATTACTGACCCTCCAATAGTGCAGCACACCCTCAATTACTGAAACACATACAGTGCAGCACACACTCAATTACTGACACTCCAATCGAGCAGCGTTCTCAATTACTGATCATCCAAAAGTGCCCCACACCCTCAATTACTGACACTCCAATAGAGCAGCACACCCTCAATTACTGACACTCCAATAGTGCAGCACACCCTCAATTACTGACACTCCAATAGTGCAGCACACCCTCAATTACTGACACACCTATTGTGCAGCATATCCTCAATTATTTGCAATCCAATACTGCAGCACACCCACAATTACCGACGACCAATCATGCAGCACCCCCTCAATTACTGACATGCAAGTAGTGCAGCAGACACTCAGTTACTTATGCTCCAATATTGAAGCACACTGTCAATTCCTGACAATCCACTAGTGCAGCCGGAGGAGGTTCCAGATATAAGGAGGGTTTAGGGACTGGAGGAGATTACAGAGATTGGGAGGTTTGTAGGAGCAGGAGGAGGATACTGAGTTGGGGAGGGTTGTTGTGTCTGGAGGAGGTTACAGAGATCGGGTGGGTTTTGGTGAGTGGAGGAGTTTACAGATATAGGGAGGGTTGTAGGAAGTGGAGGAGTTTACAGAGATCAGGAGGGTTGTAGGGGCTGGAGGAGGTTACAGAGATATGGAGGACGAAGGATCTGGAGGAGATTACAGAGATAGGGAGTGGTGTAGGGGCTGAAGGAGGTTACAGAAACAGGAAGGGGATTAGGTGCTGGAGGAGTTTACAGAGATAGGGAGGGCTGTAGGGGCTGGAGGAGGTTACGGCAATAGGGATGGGTGTAAGGGCTGGAGGAGGTTACAGAGATAGGGAGGTGTGTAGGGGTTGGAGGTGGTTACAGAGATAGGGAGGGGTGTAGGTGCTGGAGGAGTTTATAGAGATAGGGAGCGTTGTAGGCTCTTGAGGAGGTTACAGAGATAGGGAGGGGTGTACAGGCTGGAGGAGGTTACAGAGATAGGCAGGGTTGTAGAGGCTGGAGGAGTTTACAGAGATCGGGAGGGGTGTAGGAGCTGGAGGATTTTACAGAGATAAGGAGGGGTGTTTGGGGCTGGAGGAGTTTACAGAGATAGGGAGGGCTGTAGGGGCTGGAGGATTTTACGGCAATAGGGATGGGTGTAAGGGCTGGAGGAGGTTACAGAGATAGGGATGTGTGTAGGGGTTGGAGCTGGTTACAGAGATAGGGAGGGGTGAAGGGGCTGGAGGAGGTTACAGAGATAGGGAGGGGTGTAGGAGCCGGCGGATTTTACAGAGATAAGGAGGGGTGTACGGGCTGGAGGAGGTTACAGAGATAGGGAGGGGTTTAGGGGCTGGAGGAGGTTACAGAGATAGGGAGAGGTGTAGGGACTGGAGGAGGTTACAGAGATAGGGAGGGGTGTATGGGCTGGAGAAGCTTACAGAGATCGGGAGGGGTGTAAGTGTCAGAGCAGGTTATAGAGATATGGAGGGGCGTAGGGGCTGGAGGCGGTTAAAGAGATAGGCAGGGGTGTTGGGGCTGGAAGGGGTTACAGATATAGGGAGAGGTGTAGGGGCTGGAGGAGGT
Organism: Isurus oxyrinchus; assembly: GCA_026770705.1. Taxonomy (NCBI): domain Eukaryota; kingdom Metazoa; phylum Chordata; class Chondrichthyes; order Lamniformes; family Lamnidae; genus Isurus; species Isurus oxyrinchus. The sequence continues at coordinate 24,499 of JANJGN010001395.1, read as the reverse complement.
TACAGAGATAGGTAGGGGTGTAGAGGCTGGAGGGGGTTACAGAGATAAGGGAGGGAGTTACAGAGCAAAGGAGGGGTGTAGGGCTGGAAGAAGTTACAGGGATAGGGCGGGAGTTACAGAGATAGGGAGCGGTGAGATGCTGGAGAGCGTTACAGAGATAGGGAGGGGTGTAGGAACCGGAGGAGGTTACAGAGATAGGGAGGGGTGTAGGGGCTGGAGGAGGTTACAAAGATAGGGGTGGGGGGAGGGGCTGGAGGATGTTATAGACATAGGGAGTGGTGTACGGTCATGATCAGGTTACAGAGATATGGAGGAGTGTAGTGGCTTTAGGAAGTTACAGAGATAGGGAGGGTTGTAGGGGCTGGAGGAGGTTACAGGGATAGGGCGGGAGTTACAGAGATAGGGAGCGGTGAGATGCTGGAGAGCGTTACAGAGATAGGGAGGGGTGTAGGAGCCGGAGGAGGTTACAGAGATAGGGAGGGGTGTAGGGGCTGCAGGTGGTTACAAAGATAGGGGTGGGGGGAGGGGCTGGAGGATGTTATAGACATAGGGAAGGGTGTACGGTCATGATCAGGTTACAGAGATATGGAGTAGTGTAGTGGCTTTAGGAAGTTACAGAGATAGGGAGGGTTGTAGGGGCTGGAGGAGGTTACAGAGATAGGGATGGGTGTAGGGGCTGGAGGAGGTTACAGAGGTCGGGAGGGTTGTAGGGGCTGGAGGATTTTACAGAGATAGGGAGGGGTGTAGGGGCTGGAGGAGGTTACAGAGATACGGAGGGGTGTAGGAGCCGGAGGAGATTACACAGACAGGGAGGGGTGTAGGGGCTGGATGAGGTTACAGAGATAGGGAGCGGTGAGAGGTTGGAGGAGGTTACAGAGATAGGGAGGGCTGTAGCGGCTGAAGGTGGTTACAAAGATAGGGGTCGGGGGAGGGGCTGGAGGAAGTTACAGAAATAAGGAGGTAGTTATTGAGATAGTGAGCGGTGTAGGGCTGGAGGAGGTTACAGATAGGGAGTGGTGTACGGGCATGAGGAGGTTACAGAGATAGGGAGGAGTGTAGGGGCTGGAGGAGGTTACAGAGATAGGGAGGGGTGTAGGGGCTGGAGTATTTTACAGAGATAGGGAGGGGTGTAGGGGCTGGAGGAGGTTACAGAGATAGGGAGGGGTGTAGGAGCTGGAGTAGGTTACAGAGATGGGGAGGAAGTTACAGAGATGGTGGGGTGATAGGCAGGAGGAGGTTACTGAGATAGGGCGGGATGTAGGGTCTGGAGGAGGTTACAGAGACAGGGAGGTGTGTAGGGGTTGGAGGAGGTTACAGAGATAGGGAGGTGTGTAGGAGTTGGAGGAGTTTACAAGGATAAGGAGGAGTGTAGGGACTGGACGTGGTGACAGAGATAGGGAGGGGTTTAGGGGCTGGAGGAGGTTACAGAGATACAGAGGTTTGAAGGGGTTGCAGGAGGTTACAGAGATAGGGAGGGGTCTAGGGACTGGAGGATTTTACAGAGATAGGGAGAGGTGTAGAGGCTGGAGGAGGTTACAGAGATAGGGAGGGATGTAGGGGTTGGAGGTTGTTACAGAGATAGGGAGGGGTGTTGCGGATGGAGCAGGTTACAGAGTTAGGGAGGGGTATAGGGGCTGGAGGAGGTTACAGAGATAGGGATGGAGAAGGGGCTGGAGTAGGTTACAGAGTTAGGGAGGTGTGTAGGGGTTGGAGGAGGTTACAGAGATAGGGAGGTGTGTAGGGATTGGAGGTGGTTACAGAGTTAGGGAGGGGTGTAGGGGCTGGAGGAGGTTACAGACATAGGGAGAGGTGTAGGGGCTGGAGGAGGTTACAGAGATAGGGAGAGGTGTAGAGGCTGGAGGAGGTTACAGGGATAGGGCGGTTTTACAGAGATAGGGAGCGGTGAGATGCTGGAGAGCGTTACAGAGATAGGGAGGGGTATAGGAGCCGGAGGAGGTTACAGAGATAGGGAGGGGTGTAGGGGCTGGAGGGGGTTACAGATATAGGGAGAGGTGTAGGGGCTGGAGGAGGTTACAGAGATAGGGAGGGGTGTAGAGGCTGGAGGGGGTTACAGAGATAAGGGAGGGAGTTACAGAGCTAAGGAGGGGTGTAGGGCTGGAGGAGGTTACAGGGATAGGGCGGGAGTTACAGAGATAGGGAGCGGTGAGATGCTGGAGAGCGTTACAGAGATAGGGAGGGGTGTAGGAGCCGGAGGAGGTTACAGAGATAGGGAGGGGTGTAGGGGCTGCAGGTGGTTACAAAGATAGGGGTGGGGGGAGGGGCTGGAGGATGTTATAGACATAGGGAGGGGTGTACGGTCATGATCAGGTTACTGAGATATGGAGTAGTGTAGTGGCTTTAGGAAGTTACAGAGATAGGGAGGGTTGTAGGGGCTGGAGGAGGTTACAGAGATAGGGATGGGTGTAGAGGCTGGAGGAGGTTACATAGGTAGGGAGGGGTGTAGGGGCTGGAGGATTTTACAGAGATAGGGAGAGGTGTAGAGGCTGGAGGAGGTTACAGAGATAGGGAGAGGAGTAGGAGCCGGAGGAGGTTATAAAGATAGAGAGGGGTGTAGGAGCTGGAGTAGGTTTACAGACATAGGGAGGGGTGTAGGAATTGGAGGAGGTTACAGAGATAGGGAGGGGTGTATGGACTTGAGGTGGTTACAGAGATAAGGAGGGGTGCGAGGCTGGAGGAGGTTACAGAGTTAGGGAGAGGTGTATGAGCCCGAGGAGGTTACAGAGATCGGGAGGGGTGTAAGGGTTGGAGCAGGTTACAGAGATAGGGAGGGTCGTAGGGGCTGGAGGAGGTTACAGAGATAGGGAGGGGTGTTGGGGCTGGAGCAGGTTACAGAATTAGGGAGGCTTGTAGGGGCTGGAGGAGGTTACAGAGATAGGGATGGTGTAGGGGCTTGAGGAGGTAACAGAGATAGGGATTGTGTAGGGGTTGGAGGAGGTTACAGAGATAGGGAGGGGTGTAGGAGCCGGAGGAGGTTACAGAGATAGGGAGGGGTGTACGGGCTGGAGGTGGTTACAAGGATAGGGGTGGGGGGAGGGGCTGGAGGAGGTTACTGAAATAGGGTGGGAGTTATAGAGATAGTGAGTGGTGTAGGGCTGGAGGAGGTTACAGATAGGGAACGGTGTACGGGCATGATCAGGTTACAGAGATATGGAGGAGTGTAGGGGCTGGAGGAAGTTACCGAGATAGGGAGGGTTTTAGCATCTGGAGGAGGTTACAGAGATAGGGATGGGTGTAGGGGCTGGAGGAGGTTACAGAGGTAGGGAATGGTGTAGGGGCTGGAGGATATTACAGAGATAGGGAGGGGTGTAGGGGCTGGAGGAAGTTACAGAGATAGGGAGGGGTGTAGGAGCTGGAGGAGGTTACAGAGGTAGGGAGGGTCGTAGGGGCTGGAGGAGGTTACAGAGATAGGGAGGGGTGTTGGGTCTGGAGCAGGTTACAGAGTTAGGGAGGCTTGTAGGGTTTGGAGGAGGTTACAGAGATAGGGAGGGGTGTAGGGGCTGGAGGATTTTACAGAGATATGCAGAGGTGTAGGGTCTGGAGGGGGTTACAGAGATAGGGAGGGAGTTACAGAGCTCAGGAGAGGTGTGGGGGCTGGAGGAACTTACAGAGATAGGGAGGGGTGTAGGAGCCGGAGGAGGTTACAGAGGTAGGGAGGGTTGTAGGGACTGGTGGAGGTTACAGAGATAGGGAGGGGTGCAGGGGCTGGAGGATTTTACAGAGATAGGGTGGGGTATAGGGGTTGGTGGTGGTTACAGAGGTAGGGAGGTTTGTAGGGGCTGGTGGAGGTTACAGAGATAGGGAGGGGTGTAGGAGCTGGAGGATTTTACAGAGATAGGGAGGGGTGTAGGGGCTGGAGTAGGTTACAGAGATAGGGAGGTGTGTAGGGGTTCGAGGAGGTTAAATAGATAGGGAGCGTTCTAGTGACTAGAGGAGGTTACAGAGATAGGTAGGGGTGCGAGGCTGGAGGAGGTTACAGAGATAGCGAGGAGTCTAGTGGTTGGAGCAGATTACAGAGATAGGGAGGGGTGTAGGGGCTGGAGAAGTTTACAGAGATACGGAGGGTTGTAGGTGTTGGAGGCGGTTACAGAGATAGGGAGGGGTCTAGGGACTGGTGGAAGTTACAGAGATAGGGAGGTTTGTAGGGTGCAGCACACCCTCAAATGAGGTATTTCTTAGTAGTGCTGCACACCCCCAATTATTGACCCTCCAATAGTGCAGCATACCGTCAATTACTGACACTGCAATAATGCAGCACACCCACAATTACTGTTACTCCAATCATGCAGCACACCCTCAATTACTGACACTGCAATAGTGCAGCACACCCTCAATTACAGACACTCAAATAGTGCAGAATACTGTAAATTACTGACACTCCAATAGTGCAGCACACCCTCAATAACTGACACTCCAATAGTGCAGCACACTCTCAATTACTGACATTCCAATAGTGCAGCACACCTTCAATTACTGACACTCGAATAGTGCAGCACATCCTCAATTACTGACCCTCCAATAGTGCAGCACACCTCAATTACTGACATCATTTAGTGCAGAACACCCTGAATTACTCTCCTTTCAATAGTCCAGCACACCCTCAATGACCCTCCAATAGTGCAGCACACCCTCAATCACTGTTTCACCTATAGTGCAGCAAACACTGAATTACTGACCCTGCAATAGTGCAGCACCCCCTCAATTACTTGCACACCTCTAGTGCAGCACCCCCTCAATCACTGACATTCCAAAAGTGCAGCACACCCTCAATTGATGACTCTTCAATAATGCAGCACAGTCTCATTTACTGATCCTCCAATAGTGCAGCACACCCTCAAACACTGACCCTCTAATAGTGCATCACACCTTCAATTACTGACCTTCCGACATTGCAGAACACCCTCAATTACAGACCATCCACTAGTGCAGCACTCCCTCAATTAATGACACTCCAACAGTGCAGCACAGCATCAATTACTGACACTTCAATACTGAAGGTAACCCTGAATTACTGACCCTCCAATAGTGCAGCACACCCTGAATTACTGACCCTCCAATAGTGCAGCACACCCTGAATTACTGACCCTCCAATAGTGCAGCACACCCTCAATTACTGACACTCCAACAGTGCAGCACAGACTCGATTACTAACAATCCAATAGTGCACCAGCCTCAATTACTGACAATCCAACAGTGCAGCACAGCTACAATTACTGAACTCCAATAGTGAAGCACACACTCAATTACTGACCCTCCAATAATGCAGCACACCCTCAATTACTGACATTCAATAATGCCGCACAACTTCAATTACTGACAAACCAATAGTGCAGCACACCCTCAATTACTGACCCTCCAATAGTGCAGCACTCCCTCAATTACTGACACTCCAATCGAGCAGCGTTCTCAATTACTGATCATCCAAAAGTGCCCTACACCCTCAATTACTGACACTCCAATAGAGCAGCACACCCTCAATTACTGACACTCCAATAGTGACGCACACCCTCAATTACTGACACTCCAATAGTGCAGCACACCCTCAATTACTGACACTCCAATAGTGCAGCCCACCCTCAATTACTGACACACCTATTGTGCAGCATATCCTCAATTATTTACAATCCAATACTGCAGCACATCCACAATTACCGACGACCAATCATGCAGCACCCCCTCAATTACTGACATGCAAGTAGTGCAGCAGACACTCAGTTACTTATGCTCCAATATTGAAGCACACTGTCAATTCCTGACAATCCATTAGTGCAGCCGGAGGAGGTTCCAGATATAAGGAGGGTTTAGGGACTGGAGGAGATTACAGAGATAGGGAGGTTTGTAGGAGCAGGAGGAGGATACTGAGTTGGGGAGGGTTGTTGGGTCTGGAGGAGGTTACAGAGATCGGGTGGGTTGTGGTGAGTGGAGGAGGTTACAGAGATAGGGAGGCTTGTAGGAAGTGGAGGAGTTTACAGAGATCAGGAGGGTTGTAGGGGCTGGAGGAGTTTACAGAGATATGGAGGACGAAGGATCTGGAGGAGATTACAGAGATAGGGAGTGGTGTAGGGGCTGAAGGAGGTTACAGAAACAGGAAGGGGATTAGATGCTGGAGGAGTTTACAGAGATAGGGAGGGCTGTAAGGGCTGGAGGAGGTTACGGCAATAGTGATGGGTGTAAGGGCTGGAGGAGGTTACAGAGATAGGGAGGTGTATAGGGGTTGGAGGTGGTTACAGAGATAGGGAGGGGTGTAGGTGCTGGAGGAGTTTATAGAGATAGGGAGCGTTGTAGGGGCTGGAGGAGGTTACAGAGATAGGGAGGGGTGTACGGGCTGGAGGAGGTTACATAGATAGGCAGGGTTGTAGGGGCTGGAGGAGTTTACAGAGATCGGGAGGGGTGTAGGAGCCGGAGGATTTTACAGAGATAAGGAGAGGTGTAGGGAATGGAGGAGGTTACAGAGATAGGGAGGTGTGTAGGGGTTCGAGGAGGTTAAATAGATAGGGAGTGTTCTAGTGACTAGAGGAGGTTACAGAGATAGGTAGGGGTGCGAGGCTGGAGGAGGTTACAGAGATAGCGAGGAGTCTAGTGGTTGGAGCAGATTACAGAGATAGGGAGGGGTCTAGGGGCTGGAGAAGTTTACAGAGATACGGAGGGTTGTAGGGGTTGGAGGAGGTTACAGAGATAGGGAGGGGTCTAGGGACTGGTGGAGGTAACAGAGATAGGGAGGTTTGTAGGGTGCAGCACACCCTCAAATGAGGTCTTTCTTAGTAGTGCTGCACACCCCCAATTATTGACCCTCCAATAGTGCAGCATACCGTCAATTACTGACACTGCAATAGTGCATCACACCCACAATTACTGACAGTCCAATCATGCAGCATACCCTCAATTACTGGCACTGCAATAGTGTAGCACCCCCTCAATTACAGGCACTCAAATAGTGCAGAATACTGTAAATTACTGACACTCCAATAGTGCAGCACACCCTCAATAACTGACACTCCAGTAGTGCAGCATACCCTCAATTACTGACACTCCAATATTGCAGCACACCCTCAATTACTGACACTCGAATAGTGCAGCACACCCTCAATTACTGACCCTCCAATAGTGCAGCACACCTGAATTACTGACACCATTTAGTGCAGAACACCCTGAATTACTCTCCTTTCAATAGTCCAGCACACTCTCAATGTCCCTCCAATAGTGCAGCACACCCTCAATCACTGCCACACCTGTAGTGCAGCAAACCCTGAATTACTGACCCTGAAATAGTGCAGCACCCCCTCAATTACTTGCACACCTCTAGTGCAGCACCCCCTCAATCACTGACATTCCAAATGTGCAGCACACCCTCAATTGATGACTCTTCAATAATGCAGCACAGTCTCATTTACTGATCCTCCAATAGTGCAGCACACCCTTAAACACTGACCCTCTAATAGTGCATCACACCTTCAATTACTGACCTTCCGACATTGCAGAACACCCTCAATTACAGACCATCCACTACTGCAGCACTCCCTCAATTAATGACACTCCAACAATGCAGCACAGCATCAATTACTGACACTACAATACTGAAGGTAACCCTGAATTACTGACCTTCCAATAGTGCAGCACACCCTGAATTACTGACCCTCCAATAGTGCAGCACACCCTGAATTACTGATCCTCCAATAGTGCAGCACACCCTCAATTACTGACACTCCAACAGTGCAGCACAGTCTCGATTACTAACAATCCAATAGTGCACCAGCCTCAATTACTGACAATCCAACAGTGCAGCACAGCCACAATTCCTGAACTCCAATAGTGAAGCACACACTCAATTACTGACCCTCCAATACTGCAGCACACCCTCAATTACTGACATTCAATAATGCCGCACAACTTCAATTACTGACAAACCAATAGTGCAGCACACCCTCAATTACTGACCCTCCAATAGTGCAGCACACCCTCAATTACTGACACTCCAATAGAGCAGCGTTCTCAATTACTGATCATCCAACAGTGCCCCACACCCTCAATTACTGACACTCCAATAGAGCAGCACACCCTCAATTACTGACATTCCAATAGTGCAGCACACCCTCAATTACTGACACTCCAACAGTATAGCACGGTCTCAATTACTGACAATCCAATACTGCAGCACACCCACAATTACCGACGACCAATCATGCAGCACACCCTCAATTACTGACTTGCAAGTAGTGCAGCAGACACTCAGTTCCTTATGCTCCAATATTGAAGCACACTGTCAATTCCTGACAATCCATTAGTGCAGCCGGAGGAGGTTCCAGATATAAGGATTGTTTAGGGTCTGGAGGAGATTACAGAGATTGGGAGGTTTGTAGGAGCAGGAGGAGGATACTGAGTTGGGGGGGGCTTGTTGTGTCTGGAGGAGGTTACAGAGATCGGGTGGGTTTTGGTGAGTGGAGGAGTTTACAGATATAGGGAGGGTTGTAGGGAGTGGAGGAGTTTACAGAGATCAGGAGGGTTGTAGGGGCTGGAGATGTTTACAGAGATAGGGAGAATGAAGGATCTGGAGGAGATTACAGAGATTGGGAGTGGTGTAGGGGCTGAAGGAGGTTACAGAAACAGGAAGGGGATTAGGTGCTGGAGGATTTTACAGAGATAGGGAGGGCTGTAGGGACTGGAGGAGGTTACGGCAATAGGGATGGGTGTAAGGGCTGGAGGAGGTTACAGAGATAGGGAGGTGTGTAGAGGTTGGAGCTGGTTACAGAGATAGGGAGGGGTGAAGGGGCTGGAGGAGATTACAGAGATAGGGAGGGTTGTAGGGGCTGGAGGAGGTTACAGAGATAGGGAGGCATGTACGGGCTGGAGGAGATTACAGAGATAGGGAGGGTTGTAGGGGCTGGAGGAGTTTACAGAGATAGGGAGGGGTGTAGGAGTCGGCGGATTTTACAGAGATAAGGAGTGGTGTACGGGCTGGAGGAGGTTACAGAGATAGGGAGGGGTTTAGGGGCTGGAGGAGGTTACAGAGATAGGGAGAGGTGTAGGGACTGGAGGAGGTTACAGAGATAGGGAGGGGTGTATGGGCTGGAGAAGCTTACAGAGATCGGGAGGGGTGTAAGTGTCGGAGCAGGTTATAGAGATATGGAGGGGCGTAGGGGCTGGAGGCGGTTACAGAGATAGGGAGGCTTGTTGGGGCTGGAGGGGGTTACAGATATAGGGAGAGGTGGAGGGGCTGGAGGAGGTTACCCAGATAGGGAGGGGTGTAGAGGCTGGAGGGAGTTACAGAGATAAGGGAGGGAGTTACAGAGCTAAGGAGGGGTGTAGGGCTGGAGGAGGTTACAGGGATAGGGTGGGAGTTACAGAGATAGGGAGCGGTGAGATGCTGGAGAGCGTTACAGAGATAGGGAGGGGTGTAGGAACCGGAGGAGGTTACAGAGATAGGGAGGGGTGTAGGGGCTGCAGGTGGTTACAAAGATAGGGGTGGGGGGAGGGGCTGGAGGATGTTATAGACATAGGGAGGGGTGTACGGTCATGATCAGGTTACAGAGATATGGAGGAGTGTAGTGGCTTTAGGAAGTTACAGAGATAGGGAGGGTTGTAGGGGCTGGAGGAGGTTACAGAGATAGGGATGGGTGTAGGGGCTGGAGGAGGTTACAGAGGTAGGGAGGGTGGTAGGGGCTGGTGGAGGTTACAGAGATAGGGAGGGGTGTAGGGGCTGGAGGATTTTACAGAGTTAAGGAGGGGTGTAGGGGCTGGAGGAGTTTACAGAGATATGGAGGGGTGTAGGAGCCGGAGGAGATTACACAGACAGGGAGGGGTGTAGGGGCTGGATGAGGTTACAGAGATAGGGAGCGGTGAGAGGTTGGAGGAGGTTACAGAGATAGGGAGGGCTGTAGGGGCTGAAGGTGGTTACAAAGATCGGGGTCGGGGGAGGGGCTGGAGGACGTTACAGAAATACGGAGGTAGATATTGAGATAGTGAGCGGTGCAGGGCTGGAGGAGGTTACAGATAGGGAGCGGTGTACGGGCATGAGGAGGTTACAGAGATAGGGAGGAGTGTAGGGGCTGGAGGAGGTTACAGAGATAGGGAGGGGTGTAGGGGCTGGAGTATTTTACAGAGATAGGGAGGGGTGTAGTGGCTGGAGGAGGTTACAGAGATAGGGAGGGTCGTAGGGGCTGGAGGAGGTTACAGAGATAGGGAGGGGTGTTGGGGCTGGAGCAGGTTACAGTGTTAGGGAGGCTTGTAGGGGCTCGAGGAGGTTACAGAGATAGGGAGGGAGTTACAGAGCTAAGGAAGGGTGTAGGGCTGGAGGAGGTTACAGTGATAGGGCGGGAGTTACAGAGATAGGGAGCGGTGATAGGCTAGAGAGCGTTACAGAGATAGGGAGGGGTGTAGGAGCCGGAGGAGGTTACAGAGATAGGGAGCGGTGTACGGGCTGGAGGTGGTTACAAAGATAGGGGTGGGGGGAGGGGCTGGAGGAGGTTATTGAAAAAGGGAGGGAGTTATAGAGATAGTGAGCGGTGTAGGGCTGGAGGAGGTTACAGATAGGGATGGGTGTACGGGCATGATCAGGTTACAGAGATATGGAGGAGTGTAGGGGCTGGAGGAGGTTACAGAGATAGGGATGGGTTTAGGGGCTGGAGGAGGTTACAGAGGTAGGGAGTGTTGTCGGGGCTGGTGGAGGTTACAGAGTTAAGGAATGGTGTTGGGGCTCGAGTATATTACAGAGATAGGGAGGGGTGTAGGGGCTGGAGGAAGTTACAGAGTTAGGGAGGGGTGTAGGAGCCGCAGGCGGTTACAGAGTTAGGGAGGGTTGTAGGGGCTGGTGGAGGTTACAGAGATAGGGAGGGGTGCAGGGGCTGGAGGATTTTACAGAGATAGGGTGGGGTATAGGGTCTGGTGGTGGTTACAGAGGTAGGGAGGTTTGTAGGGGCTGGTGGAGGTTACATAGATAGGGAAGGGTTTAGGAGCTGGAGGATTTTACAGAGATAGGGAGGGGTGTAGGGGCTGGAGGAGGTTACAGAGATAGGGAGGTGTGTAGGGGTTCGAGAAGGTTAAATAGATAGGGAGCGTTCTAGTGACTAGAGGAGATTACAGAGATAGGTAGGGGTGCGAGGCTGGAGGAGGTTACAGAGATAGCGAGGAGTGTAGGGGTTGGAGCAGATTACAGAGATAGGGAGGGGTGTAGGGGCTGGAGAAGTTTACAGAGATACGGAGGGGTGTAGGAGTTGGAGGAGGTTACAGAGTTAGGGAGGGGTGTACGGGCTGGAGGTGGTTACAAAGATAGGGGTGGGGGGAGGGGCTGGAGGAGGTTACTGAAATAGGGAGGGAGTTATAGAGATAGTGAGCGGTGTAGGGCTGGAGGAGGTTACAGATAGGGAACGGTGTACGGGCATCATCAGGTTACAGAGATATGGAGGAGTGTAGGGGCTGGAGGAAGTTACAGAGATAGGGAGGGTTTTAGCGGCTGAAGGAGGTTACAGAGATAGGGATGGGTGTAGGGGCTGGAGGAGGTTACAGAGGTAGGGAGTGTTGTCAGGGCTGTTGGAGGTTACAGAGTTAGGGAATGGTGTAGGGGCTGGAGGATATTACAGAGATAGGGAGGGGTGTAGGGGCTGGAGGAAGTTACAGAGATAGGGATGGGTGTAGGAGCCGGAGGAGGGTACAGAGGTAGGGGGGGTTGAAGGGGCTGGTGGAGGTTACAGAGATAGGGAGGCGTGCAGGGGCTGGAGGATTTTACAGAGATAGGGTGGGGTATAGGAGCTGGTGGTGGTTAAAGAGGTAGGGAGGTTTGTAGGGGCTGGTGGAGGTTACAGAGATAGGGAGGGGTGTAGGAGCTTGAGGATTTTACAGAGATAGGGAGGGGTGTAGGGGCTGGAGGAGCTTACAGAGATAGGGAGGTGTGTAGGCATTCAAGTAGGTTAACTAGATAGGGAGCGTTCTAGTGACTAGAGGAGGTTACAGAGATAGGTAGGGGTGCGAGGCTGGAGTAGGTTACAGAGATAGCGAGGTGTGTAGGGGTTGGAGCAGATTGCAGAGATAGGGAGGGGTGTAGGGGCTGGAGAAGTTTACAGAGATACGGAGGGGTGTAGGGGTTGGAGGCGGTTACAGAGATAGGGAGGGGTCTAGGGACTGGTGGAGGTTACAGAGATAGGGAGGTTTGTAGGGTGCAGCATACCCTCAAATGAGGACTTTCTTAGTAGTGCAGCACACCCCCAATTATTGACCCTCCAATAGTGCAGCATACCGTCAATTACTGACACTGCAATAGTGCAGCACACACTCAAGTTCTGACACTCCAATAGTGCAGCATACCCTCAATTACTGACACTCCAATAGTGCAGCACGCCCTCAATTACTGACACTCCAATAGTGCAGCACACCTTCAATTACTGACACTCCAATCATTCAGCACACCCTCAATTACTGACACTGCAATAGTGTAGCACCCCCTCAATTACAGACACTCAAATTGTGCAGAATACTGTAAATTACTGACACTCCAATAGTGCAGCACACCCTCAATAACTGACTCTCCAATAGTGCAGCACACCCTCAAAAACTGACACTCCAATATTGCAGCACACCCCCAATTATTGACCCTCCAATAGTGCAGCATACCATCAATTACTGACACTGCAATAGGGTAGCACCCCTCAATTACTGACACTCAATAGTGCAGCACACCCTCAATTACTGACACTCCAATAGTGCAGCACACCCTCAATTACTGACACTCAAATAGTGCAGCACACCCTCAATTACTGACACCATGTAGTGCAGAACACGGTGAATTACTGTCCTTTCAATAGTCCAGCACACCCTCAATGTCCCTCCAATAGTGCAGCACATCCTCAGTTACTGACACTCCAACAGTGCAGCACTCTCTGAATTACTGACCCTCCAGTAGTGCAGCACACCCTCAATTACTGACACTCCAACAGTGCAGCACAGTCTCGATTACTAACAATCCAATAGTGCACCAGCCTCAATTACTGACAATCCAACAGTGCAGCACAGCCACAATTACTGACACTCCAATAGTGAAGCACACCCTCAATTACTGACCCTCCAATAGTGCAGCAAACCCTCAATTACTGACACTCAAATAGAGCAGCATCCTCAATTTCTGACACTCCAACAGTATAGCACGGTCTCAATTACTGACACTCCAATAGTGCAGCATACCCTCAATTACTGACACTCCAACAGTATAGCACTTCCTCAATTACTGACACTCCAACAGTATAGCACGGACTCAATTTCTGACACTCCAATAGTGCAGCACAACCTCAATTACTGACACTCCAACAGTATAGCACGGTGTCAATTACTGACACTCCAGTAGTGCAGCAATCCATCAATTACTGACACTCCAACAGTATTGCACGGTCTCAATTACTGACACTCCAATAGTGCAGCACACCCTCAATTACTGACATTCCAACAGTATAGCACGGTCTCAATTACTGACACTCCGATAGTGCAGCACACCCTCAATTACTGACGCACCTATTGAGCAGCATATCCTCAATTATTTACAATCCAATACTGCAGCACACCCACAATTACCGACGACCAATCATGCAGCACCCCCTCAATTACTGACATGCAAGTAGTGCAGCAGACACTCAGTTACTTATGCTCCAATATTGAAGCACACTGTCCATTCCTGACAAACCATTAGTGCAGCTGGAGGAGGTTCCAGATCTCAGGAGAGTTTAGGGTCTGGAGGAGATTACAGAGATAGGAAGGTTTGTAGGAGCAGGAGGAGGATACTGAGTTGGGGAGGGTTGTTGGGTCTGGAGGAGGTTACAGAGATCGGGTGGGTTGTGGTGAGTGGAGGAGTTTACAGAGATAGGGAGGGTTGTAGGGGCTGTAGGAGTTTACAGAGATAGGAAGTGATGTAGGATCTAGAGGAGATTACAGAGATAGGGAGTGGTGTAGGGGCTGAAGGAGGTTACAGAAACAAGGAGAGGAATAGGTGCTGGAGGAGGTTACAGAGATAGGAAGGCTGTTACAGTGATAGGGAGCGGTGAGAGGCTGGAGAGATTTACAGAAATAGGGTGGGGTGTAGGAGCCGGAGGAGGTTACAGAGATAGGGAGGGGTGTAGGGGCTGGAGATGGATACAAAGATAGTGGTGGGGAGAGGGGCAGAATGAGGTTACAGAAATAGGGAGGGAGTTATAGAGATAGTGAGCGGTGTAGGGCTGGAGGAGGTTACAGATAGCAAGGGGTTTACGGGCATGAGGAGGTTACAGAGAAATGGAGGGGTGTAGGGTCTGGAGGAAGTTACAGAGATAGGGAGCGGTGAGTGACTGGAGGAGGTTACAGAGATGGGGAGGGAGTTACAGAGTTTGTGGGGTGATAGGCTGGAGGAGGTTACAGAGATAGGGCGGGATGTAGGGGCTGGAGGAGGTTACAGAGATAGGGCGGGATGTAGGGGCAGGAGGAGGTTACGGCGATAGGGATGGGTGTAGGGGCTGGAGGAGGTTACAGAGATAGAGAGGTGTGTAGGGGTTGGAGGTCGTTACAGAGATCGGGAGGGGTGTAGGAGCAAGAAGATTTTACTGAGATAGGGAGAGGTGTAGTGGCTGGAGGAGGTTACAGATAGGGAAGGCTGTAGGGACGGGAGGAGATTACAGAGATAGGGAGGGGTGTATGGGCTGGAGAAGCTTACAGAGATCGGGAGGTGTTTAAGGTTTGGAGCAGGTTACAAAGATAGGGAGGGGCTTAGGGGCTGGAGGAGGTTACAGAGATAGGGAGGGGTGTAGGGGCTGGAGCAGGTTACAGAGTTAGGGAGGGGTAGAGGGGCTGGAGGAGGGTACAGAGATGGGGATGGTGTAGGGCTGGAGGAGGTTACAGAGATGGGGATGGTGTAGCGGCTGGAGGAAGTTGCAGAGTTAGGGAGGTGTGCAGGGGTTGGAGGAGGATACAGAGAAAGGGAGGTGTGTAGGGGTTGGAGATGGTTACAGAGATAGGGATGGTTGTAGGAGCCAGAGGATTTTACAGAGATATGGAGAGGTGTAGGGGCTGGAGGAGGTTACAGAGATGTGGAGGGGTGTAGGGGCTGGCGGGGGTTACAGAGATAGGGAGGGAGTTACAGAGATAAGGAGGGGTGTAGACTGGAGGAGCTTACAGGGATTGGGCGGGAGTTACAGTGATAGGGAGCGGTGAGAGGCTGGAGAGATTTACAGAGATAGGGAGGGGTGTAGGAGCCGGAGGAGGTTACAGAGATAGGGAGGGGTGTTGGGGCTGGAGGTGGATACAAAGATAGTGGTGGGGGTGGGGCAGAATGAGGTTACAGAAATAGGGAGGGAGTTATAGGGATAGTGAGCGGTGTAGGGCTGGAGGAGGTTACAGATAGAAAGGGGTGTACGGGCATGAGGAGGTTACAGAGAAATGGAGGGGTGTAGGGTCTGGTAGAGGTTACCGAGATAGGGAGGGTTGTAGGGGCTGGAGGATTTTACAGAGATAGGGAGGTGTGTAGGGGTTGGAGGGGGTTACAGAGATAGGAGGTTACAGAGATTGGGAGGGAGTTACAGAGATCAGGAGGGGTGTAGGGCTGGAGGAGGTTACAGTGATAGGGAGGGGTGTAGCGGCTGGAGGAAGTTACAGAGATAGGGAGGGGTGTAGGGCTGGAGGAGTTTACAGAGATAGGAAAGGGTGTACGGGCTGGAGAAGGTTACAGAGCTAGCGAGGGGTATAGGGGTTGGAGCAGGTTACAGAGATAGGGAGGGGCGTAGGGGCTGGAGGAGGTTACAGAGATAGGGAGGGGTGTAGGGGCTGGAGGAGGTTACAGAGTTAGTGAGTGGTGTAGGGGCTGGAGGAGGTTACAGAGATACGGAGGGGTGTATGGGTGGGAGTAGTTTACAGAGATAGGGAGGGGTCGAGGGAATGGTGGAGGTTACAGAGATAGGGAGGGATGTAGGTTGCAGCACACCCTCAAATGCGGACTCTCCAGTAGTGCAGCACACCCTCAATTATTGACCCTCCAATAGTGCAGCATACCGTCATTTACTGACACTGCAATAGTGTAGCACCCCCTCAATTACTGACACTCCAATAGTGCAGCACACCCTCAATTACTGACACTCCAATCATGCAGCACTCCCTCAATTACTGACACTGCAATAGTGTAGCACCCCCTCAATTACAGACACTCAAATAGTGCAGATTAATGTAAATTACTGACACTCCAATAGTACAGCACACCCTCAATAACGGACTCTCCAATAGTGCAGCACACCCCCAATTATTGACCCTCCAATAGTGCAGCATACCGTCAATTACTGACACTGCAATAGGGTAGCACCCCTCAATTACTGACACTCAATAGTGCAGCACACCCTCAATTACTGACCCTCCAATAGTGCAGCACACCCTCAATTACTGACACCATGTAGGGCAGAACACCATGAATTACTGTCCTTTCAATAGTCCAGCACACCCTCAATGTCCCTCCAATAGTGCAGCACACCCTCAATCACTGCCACACCTATAGAGCAGCAAACCCTGAATTACTGACCCTGCAATAGTGCAGCACACCCTCAATTACTTGCACACCTCCAGTGCAGCACCCCCTCAATCACTGACATTCCAAATGTGCAGCACACCCTCAATTGATGACTCTTCAATAATGCAGCACAGTCTCATTTACTGATCCTCCAATAGTGCAGCACACCCTCAAACACTGACCCTCTAATAGTGCATCACACCTTCAATTACTGACCTTCCGACATTGCGGACCACCCTCAATTACAGACCATCCACTAGTGCAGCACTCCCTCAATTAATGACACTCCAACAGTGCAGCACCGCATCAATTACTGACACTCCAACAGTGCAGCACCGCATCAATTACTGACACTCCAACAGTATAGCACGGTCTCAATTACTGACACTCCAATAGTGCAGCACACCCTCAATTACTGACACACCTATTGTGCAGCATATCCTCAATTATTTACAATCCAATACTGCAGCACACCCACAATTACCGACGACCAATCATGCAGCACACCCTCAATTACTGACATGCAAGTAGTGCAGCAGACACTCAGTTACTTATGCTCCAATATTGAAGCACACTGTCAATTCCTGACAATCCATTAGTGCAGCTGGAGGAGGTTCCAGATATAAGGAGGGTTTAGGATCTGGAGGAGATTACAGAGATAGGATAGGTTGTAGGAGCAGGAGGAGGATACTGAGTTGGGGAGGGTTGTTGGGTCTGGAGGAGGTTACAGAGATCGGGTGGGTTGTGGTGAGTGGAGGAGTTTACAGAGATCGGGTGGGTTGTGGTGATTGGAGGAGTTTACTGAGATAGGGAGGGTTGTAGGGAGTGGAGGAGTTTACAGAGATCGGGTGGGTTGAGGTGATTGGAGGAGTTTACAGAGATAGGGAGGGATGTAGGATCTAGAGGAGATTACAGAGATAGGGAGTGGTGTAGGGGCTGAAGGAGGTTACAGAAACAAGGAGAGGAATAGGTGCTGGAGGAGGTTACAGAGATAGGAGTGCTGTAGGGGTAGGAGGAGGTTACGGCGATAGGGATGGGTGTAGGGGCTGGAGGAGGTTACAGAGATAGGAAGTTGTGTAGGGGTTGGAGGTCGTTACAGAGATGGGGAGGGGTGAAGAGCAAGAAGATTTTACTGAGATAGGGAGAGGTGTATTGGCTGGAGGAGGTTACAGAGATGGGGAGGGCTGTAGGGACGGGAGGAGATTACAGAGATAGGGAGGGATGTACGGGCTGGAGAAGCTTACAGAGATCGGGAGGGGTTTAAGGGTTGGAGCAGGTTACAGAGATAGGGAGTGGCTTAGGGGCTGGAGGAGGTTACAGAGTTAGGGAGGGGTGTAGGGGCTGGAGCAGGTTACAGAGTTAGGGAGGGGTAGAGGGGCTGGAGGAGGTTACAGAGATGGGGACGGTTTAGGGGCTGGAGGAGGTTGCAGAGTTAGGGAGGTGTGCAGGGGTTGGAGGAGGATACAGAGAAAAATAGCTGTGTAGGGGTTGGAGGTGGTTACAGAGATAGGGAGGTTTGTAGGAGCCGGAGGATTTTACAGAGATATGGAGAGGTGTAGGGGCTGGAGGAGGTTACAGAGATATGGAGGGGTGTAGGGGCTGGCGGGTGTTACAGAGATAGGGAGGGTGTTACAGAGATAAGGAGGGGTGTAGACTGGAGGAGCTTACAGTGATAGGGTGGGAGTTACAGTGATAGGGAGCGGTGAGTGGCTGGAGAGATTTACAGAGATAGGGAGGGGTGTAGGGGCTGGAGGTGGATACAAAGATAGTGGTGTTGGGAGGGGCAGAATGAGGTTACAGAAATAGGGAGGGAGTTATAGAGATAGTGAGCGGTGTAGGGTTGGAGGAGGTTACAGATAGACAGGGGTGTACGGGCATGAGGAGGTTACAGAGAAATGGAGGGGTGTAGGGTCTGGAGGAAGTTACAGAGATAGGGATGGGTGTATGGGCTGGAGGAGGTTACAGAGATAGGGAGCGTTGTAGGGGCTGGTGGAGGTTACCGAGATAGGGAGGGTTGTAGGGGCTGGAGGATTTTACATAGATAGGGAGGGATGTAGGGGCTGGAGGAGGTTGCAGAGATAGGGAGGGGTGTAGGGGCTGGATGAGTTTACAGGAATAGGGAGGGTGTAGGGCCTGGAGGAGGTTACAGAGATAGGGAGCGGTGAGAGACTGGAGGAGGTTACAGAGATGGGGAGGGAGTTACAGAGTTTGTGGGGTGATAAGCTGGAGGAGGTTAGAGAGATAGGGCGGGATGTAGGGGCTGGAGGAGTTTACAGAGATAGGGAAGGGTGTATGGGCTGGAGAAGGTTACAGAGCTAGCGAGGGGTATAGGGGTTGGAGTAGGTTACAGAGATAGGGAGGGGCGTAGGAGCTGGAGGAGTTTACAGAGTTAGGGAGGGGTGTAGGGGCTGGAGGAGGTTACAGAGTTAGTGAGTGGTGTAGGGGCTGGAGGAGGTTACAGAGATACGGAGGGGTGTATGGGTTGGAGTAGTTTACAGAGATAGGGAGGCGTCTAGGGAATGGTGGAGGTTACAGAGATAGGGAGTGGTGTAGGTTGCAGCACACCCTCAAATGCGGACTCTCCAGTAGTGCAGCACACCCCCAATTATTGACCCTCCAATAGTGCAGCATACCGTCATTTACTGACACTGCAATAGTGTCGCACCCCCTCAAATACAGACACTCCAATAGTGCAGCATACCCTCAATTATTGACACTCCAATCATGCAGCACTCCCTCAATTACTGACACTGCAATAGTGTAGCACCCCCTCAATTACAGACACTCAAATAGTGCAGAATAATGTAAATTACTGACACTCCAATAGTACAGTACACCCTCAATAACTGACTCTCCAATAGTGCAGCACACCCCCAATTATTGACCCTCCAATAGTGCAGCATACCGTCAATTACTGACACTGCAATAGGGTAGCACCCCTCAAGTACTGACACTCAATAGTGCAGCACACCCTCAATTACTGACACCACGTAGGGCAGAACACCCTGAATTACTGTCCTTTCAATAGTCCAGCACACCCTCAATGACCCTCCAATAGTGCAGCACACCCTCAATCACTGCCACACCTATAGTGCAGCAAACCCTGAATTACTGACCCTGCAATAGTGCAGCACACCCTCAATTACTTGCACACCTCTAGTGCAGCACCCCCTCAATCACTGACATTCCAAATGTGCAGCACACCCTCAACTGATGACTCTTCAATAATGCAGCACAGTCTCATTTACAGATCCTCCAATAGTGCAGCACACCCTCAAACACTGACCCTTTAATAGTCCATCACACCTTCAATTACTAACCTTCCGACATTGCGGACCACCCTCAATTACAGACCATCCACTAGTGCAGCACTCCCTCAATTAATGACACTCCAACAGTGCAGCACAGCATCAATTACTGACAGTCCAACAGTATAGCACGGTCTCAATTACTGACCCTCCAATAGTGCAGCAGACCCTCAATTACTGACACACCTATTGTGCAGCATATCCTCAATTATTTACAATCCAATACTGCAGCACACCCACAATTACCGACGACCAATCATGCAGCACACCCTCAATTACTGACATGCAAGTAGTGCAGCAGACACTCAGTTACTTATGCTCCAATATTGAAGCACACTGTCAATTCCTGACAAACCATTAGTGCAGCCGGAGGAGGTTCCAGATATAAGGAGGGTTTCGGGTCTGGAGTTGATTACAGAGATAGGAAGGTTTGTAGGGGCAGGAGGAGGATACTGAGTTGGGGAGGGTTGTTGGGTCTGGAGGAGGTTACAGAAATCGGGTGGGTTGTGGTGAGTGGATGAGTTTACAGAGAGAGGGAGGGATGTAGGATCTAGAGGAGATGACAGAGATAGGGAGTGGTGTAGGGACTGAAGGAGGTTACAGAAACAAGGAGAGGAATAGGTGCTGGAGGAGGTTACAGAGACAGGAGGGCTGTAGGGGCAGGAGGAGGTTACGGCGATAGGGATGGGTGTAGGGGCTGGAGGAGGTTACAGAGATAGGGAGGTGTGTAGAGGGTTGGAGGTCGTTACAGAGATAGGGAGGGGTGTAGGAGCAAGAAGATTTTACTGAGATAGGGAGAGGTGTAGGGGCTGGAGGAGGTTACAGAGATGTGGAGGGCTGTAGGGACGGGAGGAGATTACAGACATAGGGAGGGGTGTACGGGCTGGAGAAGCTTACAGAGATCCGGAGGGGTTTAAGGGTTGGAGCAGGTTACAGAGATAGGGAGGGGCTTTGGGGCTGGAGGAGGTTACAGAGATAGGGATTGTGTAGGGGCTGGAGCAGGTTACAGAGTTAGGGAGGGGTAGAGGGGCTGGAGGAGGTTACAGAGATGGGGATGGTGTAGCGGCTGGAGGAAGTTGCAGAGTTAGGGAGGTGTGCAGGGGTTGAAGGAGGATACAGAGAAAGGGAGGGGTGTAGGGGTTGGAGGTGGTTACAGAGATAGGGAGGTTTGTAGGAGCCGGAGGATTTTACAGAGATATGGAGAGGGCTAGGGGCTGGAGGAGGTTACAGAGATAGGGAGAGGTGTAGGGGCTGTCGGGTGTTACAGAGATAGGGAGGGAGTTACAGAAATAAGGAGGGGTGTAGACTGGAGGAGCTTACAGGGATAGGGCGGGAGTTACAGTGATAGGGAGCGGTGAGAGGCTGGAGAGATTTACAGAGATAGGGAGGGGTGTAGGAGCCGGAGGCGGTTATAGAGATAGGGAGGGGTGTAGCGGCTGGAGGTGGATACAAAGATAGTGGTGGGGAGAGGGGCAGAATGAGGTTACAGAAATAGGGAGGGAGTTATAGAGATAGTGAGCGTTGTAGGGCTGGAGGAGGTTACAGATAGACAGGGGTGTACGGGCATGAGGAGGTTACAGAGAAATGGAGGGGTGCAGTGTCCGGAGGAAGTTACAGAGATAGGGAGCGGTGTAGGGGCTGGAGGAGGTTACAGAGATAGGGATGGGTGTATGGGCTGGAGGAGGTTACAGAGATAGGGAGGGTTGTAAGGGCTGGAGGAATTTACAGAGATAGGGAGGGGTGAAGGAGCCGGAGGAGATTACACAGGGAGGTGTGTAGGGGCTGGATGAGTTTACAGGAATAGGGAGGGTGTAGTGGCTGGAGGAGTTTACAGAGATAGGGAGGGAGTTACAGAGTTTGTGGGGTGATAGGCTGGAAGAGGTTACATAGATAGGGCGGGATGTAGGGGCTGGAGGAGGTTACAGAGATAGGGAGGTGTGTAGGGGTTGGAGGGGGTTACAAAGATAGGAAGTTACAGAGATTGGGAGGGAGTTACAGAGATAAGGAGGGGTGTAAGGCTGGAGGAGGTTACAGTGATAGGGAGGGGTGTAGCGGCTGGAGGAGGTTACAGAGATAGGGAGGGGTGTAGGGCTGGAGGAGTTTACAGAGATGGGGAAGGGTGTACGGGCTGGAGAAGCTTACAGAGCTAGCGAGGGGTATAGGGGTTGGAGCAGGTTACAGAGATAGGGAGGGGCGTAGGGGCTGGAGGAGGTTACAGAGATAGGGAGGGGTGTAGGGGCTGGAGGAGGTTACAGAGTTAGTGAGTGGTGTAGGGGCTGGAGGAGGTTACAGAGATACACGGAGGGGTGTATGGGTTGGAGGAGTTTACAGAGATAGGGAGGGGTCTAGGGAATGGTGGAGGTTACAGAGATAGGGAGGTGTGTAGGTTGCAGCACACCCTCAAATGCGGACTCTCCAGTAGTGCAGCACACCTCCAATTATTGACTCTCCAATAGTGCAGCATACTGTCATTTACTGACACTGCAATAGTGTAGCACCCCCTCAATTACTGACACTCCAATAGTGCAGCATACCCTCAATTACTGACACTCCAATAGTGCAGCACACCCTCAATTACTGACACTCCAATCACGCAGCACACCCTCAATTTCTGACACTGCAATAGTGTAGCACCCCCTCAATTATAGACACTCAAATAGTGCAGAATAATGTAAATTACTGACACTCCAATAGTACAGTACACCCTCAATAACTGACTCTCCAATAGTGCAGCACACCCCCAATTATTGACCCTCCAATAGTGCAGCATACCGTCAATTACTGACACTCCAATAGTGCAGCACACCCTCAATCACTGCCACACCTATAGTGCAGCAAACCCTGAATTACTGACCCTGCAATAGTGCAGCACACCCACAATTACTTGCACACCTCTAGTGCAGCACCCCCTCAATCACTGACATTCCAAAAGTGCAGCACACCCTCAATTAATTATTCTTGCCTCCCGAGACTATGTCCCTTGACCCCTCACCCCCCCACCCCCCCCCCACCCCCCCACCCCCGAGGACTATGTCCCTAGAACCCCCGCCCCCCCCCACGCCCCACCCGAGACTATGTCCCTAGAACCCACACCCCCCCCCACAACCCCCCCGAGACTATGTCCCTAGACCCCCCAACCCCCCACCCCCCCACCCCGGAGACAATGTCCCCTAGACCCCCCACCCCCCCCCACCCCCCCCGAGACTATGTCCCAAGACCCCCCACCCCCCACCACCCCCCGAGACTATGTCCCAAGACACCCCACCCCACCCACCCCCCCCACCGAGGACTATGTCCCAAGACCCCCCAACCCCCAAACAACCCCGCCGAGACGATGTCCCTAGAACCCCCACCCCCCCCCACGCCCCCCCGAGACTATGTCCCTAGACCCCACCACCCCCCCCACCCCCCCCGAGACCATGTCCCTAGAACACCCACAGCCCCCCCCACACCCCCCACCGAGACTAGTCCCTAGACCCCCCCACAACCCCCCCGATACTTTGTCCCTAGACACCCCAACCCCCCCACCCGCCCCGAGACTATGTCCCTAGACCCCCCACCCCCCCACCACCCCCCTGAGACTATGACCCTAGACACCCCACGCCACTCCCCCGAGACTATGTACCTAGACACCCCCACCCCCACCACCACCCCCCCGAGACGATGTCCCTAGAAACCACAACCCCCATGCACCCCCGATACTATGTCCCTAGACCCCCCACCCCCCCCCGAGACTATGTCCCCTAGAACCCCCCACCCCCCCCACACCCCCCCCGAGACTATGTCCCTAGGACCCCCCACCCCCCCCACCCACCCACCCCCGAGACAATGTCCCTAGACCCCCCACCCCCCCCCACCCACCCACCCCCGAGACAATGTCCCTAGACCCCCCACCCCCCCCCACCCACCCACCCCCGAGACAATGTCCCTAGACCCCCCACCCCCCCCGAGACTATGTCCCTAGACCCCCCACCCCCACCACCCTCCCCGAAACTATGTCCCTAGACACCCCACCCCCCCACCCCCCCCGAGACTGTCCCTAGACCCCCCACCCCACACACCACCCCCCGAGACTATGTCCCTAGACCCCCCACCCGCCCCGAGACTATGTCCCTAGACCACCCCCCAACCCCCCACGAGACTATGTCCCTACACCCCCCCGACCATCCCCCCCGAGACTATGTCCCTAGACCCCCCCCCAACCCCACCCAAGACTATGTCCCTACACCCCCCCTCCACCCCTCCGAGACTATGTCCCTAGACACCCCCCCCCCCCAACCCCACCCCCGAGACTATTTCCCTAGACCCCCACCCCCACCCCGCCCTGAGACTATGTCCCTAGACCCCCCCCGAGACTATGTCCCTAGACCCCCCCACACCCCCCGAGACTATGTCCCTAGGACCCCCCCACACCCCCCCCGAGACTATGTCCCTATACACCCCAACCCCCCATCCCCCCCGAGACTATGTCCCTAGACGCCCACCCCCCCCCACACTCCCCCCGAGACTATGTCCCTAGACTCCCCAACCCCCACCCCCCCCAGACTATGTCCCAGACCCCCACCCCCATCCCACCCCCCCCGAGACTAAGTCCCTAGACCCCCCCCACAACCCCCCCCTCCCCGAGACTATGTCCCTAGACCCCCCCCACCACACCCCCCCCCCCCGAGACTATGTC